>JAZAVI010001118.1:0-30121 GCA_036326025.1 Chrosomus eos | reverse complement strand
GTGTGTAAAACACTCAGCTTAATTAAGGCAGGATACACAAAAAAACTACGGTTTATACCCTCTATATGATTTTCTTTGAATAGAAATGTTCTATTTGTTCACAACATAAACACAACAAACAAGATGGAATAATACCTTAAAGTGTATTCAATAGAAGCACCAAAAATAAATATATACAGAATAGGCAATAAGTCCGGTGAGTGTGTGTGTATGTTCCAGTTCAGTGTAAGTGTGTGCGTTGAATCGGCCTCACCGGTCAGCCTTTCAAAGTCCGTGCACAGGAAGAGGAACAGCGCTGTCCTGTGAAGCGATCTCCAAGGTGAAATAATCCACTGGTATATTTCCGCAAAGAGAGTCCAACAATCACAGTCAATGACAAGCAAAAACAAAAGGTGTAGTGCGATCGATCGCTAGTCCCAAACGAGCAATAGTAGCGTTGCTCTAGAACGCCGATTTTCCGCCTCTTTTAAACGGAAGTGAAAGTCATAACTCCAGCTGATCAGACTGACGTCACGGGGATTCCCTGAAGCTCCGCGAACAAACTCTCGCGTGAGAGAACAGGAACACAACCACATGGCCGGGCAATCAAACGAGGAAGAATAATTATAAAAGAACAGCTGTCTGGTAAGAATTATACAAATACTCCACAGCAATATAAAATATTCTTTCCTTATGTGGCCTAGCTACGTGTGTGTGTGTGTGTGTGTGTGTGTGTGTGTGTGTGTGTGTGTGTGTGTGTGTGTGTGTGTGTGTGTGTGTGTGTGTGTGTGTGTGTGTGTGTGTGTCAGTTACGCTCAGCGCAGCTTAGGTCTCCAATGTCATTTTTTTTTTTTTTTGAAATATGTAAAATGTTTGTCGTTGTTATTGGAGTTGTCAAAGAATAAAGCGTATTGTAGTACTGCAGTGCTTTATCAATATGTTTAAGCTTTGGGTTAACGTGAAAAATAACTGACTGGGTCGTCTGACCAATCACTGCAGATTAGCGTCACGTAAAGGCGGGGTTTGAAAAATGAGTCGTCGAACGAATCATTAGGGAATCAGTGAGCAAATCGGGTAAAAATAATGCATATTATAAGACAACAAAAGTGTTTTTTGTCATTGCATGCATGTAAAACTGTTGTTGGGGACTTAGGAACATTTTGCCATAATAGGTGCCCTTTAAAGCTTCAGTGTTTCAGTGCAAGTTTAAAGGGATATTCCACCGTTTTTTCATATTAGACAATGTTATTCTCTTATCTAAGATGATTTGATACATGCCTCTCTCGTCTCAGTGCGTGCACTTAATCGCTCTGTCGGGCGGAGAACTTTGAGAGCAGTTAGCTTAGCCCCATTCATTGTATTATGGGCCAAACAGAGATGAAGTTAGAAGCGACCAAACAAATCCACGTTTTCTCTATTTAAATATAGTTACACGAGTAGTTACACGACCAAGTATGGTGACTCTAAATAAAATGTGGCGCTTTTTATAAGCGGGTAAAATGGATAACTATAATGTATGGCGGAATAGCACTTATTGGGAGCACTTCGACTCGGCGCTGTAATATCTTCAAAAAGTCCTCTCCCTCTCCCTCTCCCTGTCATTTCCGTCAATAGAACCAACGTGACTTTTACCTGTGCTACTAGCAAACTGCAAGAGATCATTTACAATGGCGGACTATGTAGATAATTATGACTTGTTTGTAGCAGACCCAGAGCCATATCTGTTTGAACCCGAGTACACAGAGGAGGAACTTATGGAAGCTTGTTTCCGCCACAGAATGAAAAATAAAAAAGGTAATTGCGACTTTTTATCTCACAATTCTGACTTTTTTCTCACAATTGCGAGATATAAAGTCGCAATGCGTGTTATAAAGTCAGAATTGTGTGATATAAAGTCAGAATTGCGTGATATAAAGTCACAATTGCGTGATATAAAGTCAGAATTGTGAGATATAAAGTCGCAATTGCGTGTTATAAAGTCAGAATTGTGAGATAAACTATTCTGAGAGGAAAAAAAGTCCGTCTTTTTTCCCCCATAGTATAAGTTAATTGGACTTTATAACTCGCAATTGCGAGTTTATATCTCACAATTCTGACTATATCTCGCAATTCTGACTTTATCTCTCGCAATTCTGACTTTATATCTCCCAATTCTGACTTTATAACACGCAATTGCGACTTTATATCTGCGACAATTACCTTTTTTATTTTTCATTCTGTGGCGGAAACAAGCTTCCATAAGTTCCTCCTCTGTGTACTCGGGTTCAAACAGATATGGCTCTGGGTCTGCTACAAACAAGTCATAATTATCTACATAGTCCGCCATTGTAAATGATCTCTTGCAGTTTGCTAGTAGCACAGGTAAAAGTCACGTTGGTTCTATTGACGGAAATGACAGGGAGAGGGGGGAGAGGACTTTTCACGAGTGAAGATATTACAGCGCCGAGTCGAAGTGCTCCCAATAAGTGCTATTCCGCCATACATTATAGTTATCCATTTTACCCGCTTATAAAAAGCGCCACATTTTATTTAGAGTCACCATACTTGGTCGTGTAACTACTCGTGTAACTATATTTAAATAGAGAAAACGTGGATTTGTTTGGTCGCTTCTAACTTCATCTCTGTTTGGCCCATATACAATGAATGGGGCTAAGCTAACTGCTCTCAAAGTTCTCCGCCCGACAGAGCGATTAAGTGCACGCACTGAGACGAGAGAGGCATGTATCAAATCATCTTAGATAAGAGAATAACATTGTCTAATATGAAAAAACGGTGGAGTATCCCTTTAAGTAAGTCTGGGTTGGAGCAAGGGGCGTGCCAAAAGGTGGGGGCGTGCCGAATCGGCTTTACAATTGGTTGCAAAAGCTACCTGTTCCACATAAAGTTGGACTGTAAGCTGTAACGCTATTGAGAGATTAAAATGAAGTGATAAATCCAACATAGACAATGGCTATGTCCTACTCTCCTGACTTAATAATTACCTCACAACAGCTAAAAATGTACGTTCTATATAGTATGAATGTGTGTAGTATGAATGTAATCCGGACATACTACATTCGCCATGTTGTCATTATCATGTGACCTACCAAAGTCAGTTGCGTTGCTTTACCGCCATTGTCCATCGTATGCACACTTCAAAATCTTGCAGGAAGTTGTAAGTCATCCAAGGAGTTCCGGCAAGATGGCGGAACGGGTGGATCTCGTGTTCTGAGCTCTGTAGGATTGTCAGAGTTTTTATTTGTGTTCTGTAATCCATTCATTATTATTTTGCCATTTAATGTAATTTTATGCTCTCTAGCTTTTATACAGTAAATACCGGGAAATAAGTACACCATGACATCAATAAAGTGTTATACTCTAACCTTCTGCAACGAGGCAATGGATTGCCAAGATTATGCCGTAAGAATGGAAGAGTCCACTGAAAAGCCTAAAAGAAAAGACCCCTTCTAGCCGATGAAGAATCCGTCAGCAACTAAAAAAAAGACATTGGGTCAGAAGGTAAAGAAGGCATGAATGCCATATTGGATACTATAAAGTATTAACTGACAGAGTGGATTCATTTGGCTCTCAACTACAGCAAAACACAGCAATGCTAGCTAGTATAACGAAGGCTGTCGAGTTCAACACGGCAGAAATTAAAGACTGTAAATCCCAGTTACAATCTAGCCTACTGGTAGAGAAGTTTCGGCATTAAAAAAAAACAACGCAGAGCTAATGGAACGGGTCTTAGAACTAGAATGGTACAAGTGCCGCTGGAATCTCAGGATTCGTGGAATAAAAGAAAAGGAAGGCGAAGATTTACGCAAGATGGTTACCAACTTGCTGTTGAAAATCTCCCCATCATGGTCTCCAAACATCAATCACATTGTTGATTCAGTTCATCGAGTGGGTAAACGTGAAGAAAACAAAATAAGGGACTTCATCATTCAATTCACTCAGAGAACCGAGACGCGCTGTGGCGGATGATCAAAGACCTCACCATCTGCAAAGATCTTGGAATCGGCTTCCTGGAAGATTTCAGTAAGGCTGATAGGGAGATGCGGGCAGCGTTGTGGCCAAAGATACAGCAAGCAAGAGCAGCCGGCAAATGTGCGTACTACAAAGGTGGTGCCGGATACATCATTGGACAGAGAATCACTTGAGATCATGAGGTATACTGAAGAGGGCCTGTTGTGTTAAATACAGAAATGGTCTTCTGTCTGTTTGTTGTGGACAAAATCAGAATGGCAGTTATACAGTTATTGAATAGGAATTTAAGGGACTATGCCTTTTTTCAAGGTTTTTTCCTATTGTTGCCTTTTCTGGCTTCTACATTTTATATAGTCTGTTGGACTAGGACTGCATCTACTTACAGTTGCATGTTTATTTATGTATTATGAATATTTGTTTTTCAGGTATTTCACTTAACACTAGGGGATTAAGCAAAGTCAAGAATAGATTTTGTTGGAGAATTTCATGTCTCATACATGAGTCTAAATGCTGTAATGCCAAGCAGAAAAACCGGTACTTTCCTGTTATCCGGACCCCACGATGGCCTACCCCTAACCCCGCCCCTTAACCTACCCGTCACTGGGGTTAAGAGACCAATCAGGGACGATGGCCTACCCCTAACCCCGCCCCTAAACCTACCCGTCACTAGGGTTAAGACCAATCAGGGATGACTATAGTTCCGAAATGGTGGGGTCCGGATTACAGGAAAGTACCGAAAAACCAGGTCAAAGGGCATGTGAGGACTGGGCATATGAGGACGGGGATAAGAGAGAGGAAAAGTACCCAAAACACTTGTAGTAAGAAGGTGAGAAGCGCTGGAAGAGAAACATATTATATACAATGTAAAATGTTCTACCAATAGAAGGATAATAATACAGATGCCCATTGTGTAGAATATAATAATACAGATGCCCATTGTGTAATAAAAAGATGATAATAATATAGATGCTCATTGGGTACCAACGATAAGAAAAAGGCCTGAAGCTCCTGAGACCTGAAACTTTGACTCTGAATAATTTCTTTGAGACCTGATCCAGAATTTGAAGACCCGATTTGAAGACCTTGAATTTGCCACAACAATTTCTGGTTAATCTCCTCTATAAATATTGTTTCTGGCTGTTGTATGTCAGCAGCGCCTCTCACAGATCATTCTGTTATTAAAGGGGCTATGTGTAGTTTTTAGCGGCCTCTAGTGGTGATGTTTCAGATTGGAACCAATTTTTACAAGAGCGCTCGTGCGCGTGATCGAACTCAAGAGCAAGCACTCATGGTACCGGCCACACTGAGACTTTCAACACACCGGAGAAAGCATCACAATAGGGATGAAAGCCAACTCCGGGTCTGGTTTTATACCTAAATATTTACCTATACCAAAAACAAAGCAGAGGTCTCTCCATAATTCAAATGCTCTGCGGATGTTGATCCGTGTTTTCGTCTAAAGTTGAGCCGATTCACGTTTGGCCTGACGAGCTTCATCAGATAAAACTTTTTTTTGTTTTTTATATTTATGTGGAGTTTGTGTTGGAGTCTGTTTTGCGCTGGAGGCAGGCGCGCTGGAAGCTGTTTCATGCGAAGGGGGCTGAGGGCTGGGTTGAAAAATATGACGTCATTATGAAAAAAAAAAACCATGAAATTTCTCTGTACAGTATAGACTACGTATGGAAGCTTGTTTCCGCCACAGAATGAAAAATAAAAACAGGTAATTGCGACTTTTTATGTCACAATTCTGACTTTTTTTCTCACAATTGCGAGTTTACATCTCGCAATTCTGCCTTTATTTCTCACATTTCTGACTTTATATCACGCAATTCTGACTTTATATCTCACAATTCTGACTTTATATCACGCAATTCTGACTTTATAACACACAATTGCGACTTTATATCACGCAATTCTGACTTTATATCTCACAATTCTGATTTTATAACAAGCAATTGCGACTTTATATCACACAATTCTGACTTTATATCACGCAATTCTGACTTTATATCACGCAATTCTGACTTTATAACACGCAATTGTGAGAAAAAAAAGTCAGAATTGTGAGATAAAAAGTCGCAATTATTATTATTATTTATTTATTTAGTGGCGGAAACAAGCTTCAGGCTACGTGTTGTAGTCATTAAAGTAAATATATTTAGTATCATATTTATGTTTAAATATTATAGACTAATGTTATTTTTTAATTTAATCAATGTTGATTATGAAAGTGAGCATGCAGCATGAGAAAGATATGATGCATCACGAGATGCGCAATATGTCATTGAGGGGTAAGACATGATTTTAACCACTTCAGTGAGTTTTGTTATGTAGAAAGACTCTTTTTAAAGATTTTCGTTTAATATAATTTGTATCTTAATTTTGATCAATGTTTTATCAACCAATTGCCTGTATTTAATAAATAAGAAGCAAATATAGCAGACCATGTAATTGGCTGGCACAATCACTTGCATTGCATGTGAACTTGGAGGGCGCCGAAACGATCAGCTTGTGCCGACGCTGTCCATTGATGCCCACTTCATCAATAATCAATCACGTAAAATGAGAGGCCAAGACACAAACATCACTGTGTGTCAAATAAAATGTTTTATTTACGATAATAGTGATTGTCGAACGAGATTGGATGCCTGACTTCCCTTGGCTTCCACAGTAGAAAACGCCACTGCAACGGGGATGTGAGAATATGTGAGAATAGTTGCCTACTAATAATATGACAGACATTAGTTAAATTTGTATTCTGATGTGTTTCTGATGACTCTCCGAACAAGAGAGATTCAAACGAGTGTCAGGTGACGGAAGCAACTGAGGAGGAGGCGCAGCGCAGGCGTAGTATCAACGATTCACGAAATATTAAAATAATTAATCATTAGTTTATACAATGCCCATTATTTTTATCCCATATCAAACACAGTATCTTATGTCTATTTTACATTTTTTTTCTCACGTTTTTATATTATAGTCCACCACAGCCCCTCACCAGGGGGGCTGATGCTATGACGAGGGGGGCTGCAGCCCCCGCAATACCCCCCTTCCCGCGCCACTGGCTGGAGGCAGGTCGTTTGGTGTTATCAGACTCCATGTAGTTAGCTGCGTCGCATATAGACTGTATATAAATAGGAGAGAGGCTCGGGAGCGCGCATGCATGTCACATCCGATGGATTTCGCGGTAAATCTGACCCGGAGCCTTCACATAGAAATAGGAATACTGGCCTTCAGAGGTAATAGCAAAACCAGACAACTCTGTAACGCTGTTTGTTCGCTGTCGGCTACGGTAAGAACATGACGTCACAATATGTCGACCTTAATAGAAGGGTGTCCCGCGGTTATGTAGATATAAATGCCTCATTCTAAGGTAATAAAAACATTACGGTTTATTAAGTAAGTTCTTTATACACCACTGAACACATAGTTATGGATGTCATATTGCATTTCTGATAATAGATACTCAAAATTTTTACACATTGCACCTTTAAGTTAGTTTTCAATCCTTCTGGTGTTAACGGCAATAAGAAAGGGTATTGGAAATTTAATTCTAATCTATTAGAGGGGGGGTGAAATGCTGTTTCATGCATAGTGAGTTTTTTACACTGTTAAAGAGTTGGGTTCCCATGCTAAACATGGACAAAGTTTCAAAACTGAAGTTGTAAGTTTGATGGAGTATTTCTGTTCCAAAAATACTCCTTCCGGTTTGTCACAAGTTTCGGAAAGTTTTTTCGAGTATGGGTCTGTGTGACGTCAGAGTGGGCGGAATTTCCTTATACAGTTCTTAAGAGCACTTCTCTTCTCAAGTAAAACCGTGCGCACGCACATCCTACGCAGTTTTCCCTTAATAAATCACAATCAATTCTAAATGTAGCGCAGCTTTTGCGGCTTCATGTCACGCCCATAGTTGCCCATAAATAGTTCGTGAAACGCCCACAAGTTAATATTCATCGATTGCAAAATCATGGCAAACACAGAGAGGAAATCAAAAAAACGTAACTTCACTCAATGGCCCTCATTTATCATTCTTGCGTAGAAACGGGCGTATATGTTGGCGTAAGATTATGCTTACACTCCTCTCACCGCCTGATGTATGAAGCTGTGCGTACCTTTGAAATCTAGGTGTACGCTATACCTGCCCTTGATAAATGCAGCGGATGAAAACGATCGTCATTAGAATAACCAAGGGGGTAATCCATCAGCCGGAAGTTGAAGCTGCCTCCGGGCGCCGCCAATGTAGCTGGCTATCACCTGCTGTTAGCATCCCATTGACTCCCATTCATTTTGGCGTCACTTTGACAGCGAATAACTTTACATCTGAGGCGTCCAAAGACTCTATTTGTCCATTATTTATTTCTAAAGAAACACGACAATGTATAAAAGGCTCCATTACTTTGTATCTTACGTTATGGCCCCGTAGAAGCCGTTTTTGTAACAATAGGCTAACGATTGCGTCATAACACGCGACTCTCTGTCGCGCAGAAGAGACATTTACCGTAAAGACAGAAGTAGAATCTCATGCGCAATCAGGGGGACGTGGAGGCATAAAGTCAAGGGAGAAGCCCATAGAGAGTCATAAAGTTGCTCCTGCTGCGAGCTCATGAACAGCTAATACTCACGATCTCCGGCTCTGCAAGATTCGGAAGGGAATGATTCAGATTCCTCTTGGCACCGCTACTAGAAGACGTACAACTGTCAGTCAGGTTGCTCACGTCATCAAGCTTAGTTTGAGCATGCGCAGTACGCTTGGCTATCAGGAAGTGAGTGCATGTTGGGCTTCAACTCTCTCCATTGAAATCAACGGGGTCGCTGTGTCCATTTCTTTTACTGTCTATGAGAATAACACACATCTAAATATTCAAGTCTCCGCTTCCCCCACACCCTCATTTTACGCCATGGACACACAGAAGACGGCAAAGAAGAGAAACTTCTCCGACGTGAAGATAAAATGACCAATCACAATGCATTATTTTACAGCACGTGTTTTGAAACAATTAGCATTTAATATCGTATCACGTACAATAGTGATGATGATGTGATGTGGAGTAGCCTACCATTCATTCACATTAATAATTGCATGTCCATTTGTAATATTCTTATTCTTTATTATTATTCGTGTTCGCATTTATGAGGAAAAAACAATGATACGACGTGAGCGCTCTGAAAGCGGCACTAAAATATATTTTAAAACTTTCACAGAGACATCAAACAAAGCACAAAACCTTTCTTTAAACTGAATTTCGTTTTGTATTAATTGTATCTTAATTTTAATCAATGTTTCATCAACCAATAGGCTCCTTGCACATAGCAACCTGACGTCATATCCGCAACGGGTAAATACGGCACGCTCTCTTCCTGTCTGAAGGCGTACATACACAACGTAGACATTTTCCGCCTAATACTAGAAAACAGTACAGCATTATAACACGCATATTCTGTCAGCCCGGGATTGTTTATAGCCTAATGTAAGCTAGCAAACTAACGTAAGCCATTTGAGATATATAGACTTACCTTCATATCCGTGGATATATGAAGAGGCATACATTTTAAAGCCCTTCTCTCTAATTTGCTGGTAGGTGATTTGAATGAGGACTTACAAAGGCGAGTTACGTCCGTTTTTGTAAGTTTCGGCAACTCTTGTAAACATCTCATCTCACAGTGTAGAATAGCGCCGGAAAAGACGAGGCCGCATTTCCGGTAAGGGAGTAGTTACGTGCAAGGAGCCCATTACCTGGATTTAACAAATAAGAAGTAAATAGCAGATGATAGATACACCGATTACAATTGGGAAACCGTACATAGCTGTAAACTGAGCTTTCTTGTTTGCCTGTTTACCCGCCGTGTATGGAAACTTTATGGAATCATGTAGGGTGACCAACTGTCCTGTTTTCCCAGGACATGTCCTGTTTTCATATAACAATATAACAAATTTTTATCCATACAGAGGAGGCATAACCTACTTTAAATGTATTGAAATTAATAAGGTTTCTTTGAGTAAACTTCGAGTATCATTTGAGTAGGCCTATCTGTTTGCCGGGCCGAGTGTCCTGTTTTTTCAGGACAAAATATGGTCACCCTAGAATCATGGGACAAAGCTATTATGCCTTTTAACACGTCTGGCATTACCCGGCTAAGGGTCGGCTGAGATATACCTGACCTGTCAGCCAATTCCCTCTGAAAAGTGCCAGTCGCCAGGAATCCTAGTGTTGTTAGGACTTGAAGTGGGACTGGCACGGCGTGGTTCCACCGAGTGCTCCTCTGTAACGCTGGGCCCAAAAGACCGCAGAGGTCAAACAGTACGGCTCGAGGAAGTCGGAACCGGCTCATAAGCCACTCGTCCTCATTTGCCAGCAAGTCTTCTTGCTGTCTGAAGATGCGTTCACTCCGAATCCTTCCATTTTCCACATCTTCTAAGAGCGCAAGATCAGCCATTGTGTGTCATTACACATTGTGATGGGGCATTTTATTTCCATCCATTTAATTGCATCTGACAAGCTACAGATGTCGGTTATCTACTTAGAAATGGGAAATAGTTCAGTGCAAATGTAATTTCTTGCAGCTTTCTGAATGGTTAAGACATACGTTATTTTATCAAAAATAAAACAAACTAAAGGCATATGCATGAATACCATGATTCCGTAGCTGATGAAGACATTTTTACTATGAAAACAACTTTCCCCAGTGGACAAATAGTACATCTATCTATCTATCTATCTATCTATCTATCTATCTATCTATCTATCTATCTATCTATCTATCTATCTATCTATCTATCTATCTATCTATCTATCTATCTATCTATCTATCTATCTATCTATCTATCTATCTATCTATCTATCTATCTCCCTAATTATCTATCTATCTGACTGACTATCTAATTGCATCTATATCTGCTCCGCCAGACGGACACATTGGCGAGAATATCAGTTTTGTACATTATTTCTTTCAGTTTACCATCTTATTTATGAGGATGAATTGTATAACATGCCAATATTATTGCAGAACATATTTCACTTTTCTTTTTGCAAATATGTGTTAATTTGCATTTCTGTTGCAGATCGATCAAACGAGTGTTCGTGTAGGCTGTTAATTGTAAGACTTGCTTTGTGAAGTCTTCGTGTTATTTATGAGAGACAGTATTGCCATTTCTTTTACACAACGGTCTACAGTTTCACACACTTTCACATGTTTCTTCCATCTGCCGACGGTGTCACCATTTCTCATTTCACCCGTTTTTGTGCGTACGCCTGGGTCAGAGCTTGCGTGAAGGACCGCACATTTTACCGTCAAAAATGCTTTTTATAAATACCAATTATTGCGTAGAGAGCGGCGTACGCAACGTTTATAAATGAGGCCCCAGCTCTCCCTGATGCTGTGTCAATTTCGGTAACCTAAAAAACGTACTCGGTTACTAACGTAACCTCGGTTCTCTCTAGAGAGGGAACGAGTACTGCGTAATATCTTACGCTATGGGGAAACACTCTTTCCTCGAGATATTGAAGCCAAAAATTATCCTTAATTTTTTTAATCATGCAAAACGCTTTTGCAGCAGCAAGCAGACAAGGGCGAGACAGCTCGCGCGCCCATTGGCTGCCTCGCTGGAAAAGCTGCAGCCTATCGAGTGAAGGCACTGCGTGACGTAATGACGAATGAAGACGCTTCGCGCTCATTTCGTCATGTCCCGCCAGTATAGGCGTGGTCTCGCCCTCTAAATACCCCTCGATAGCTGTATTTCTCTGATTTTGTACACCGAAGCGAACCAGAGCATAGTTCAAGCACGGCAAGATACGCAGTACTCGTTCCCTCTCTAGAGAGAACCGAGGTTACGTTAGTAACCGAGTACGTTCTCTTACGAGAGTATCTCTCGTACTGCGTAATATCTTACGCTATGGGGACCCCATACAAAACGCCGTGCGGACAGGGATCCAACACCAGAGTCCCGGGGCCAAGCCCGGGGCACATCTAGTGCATAATCACCATAACTCACATAGAGTAGAGGAGGAGAGGCTAGAAGCATCACTCCTTCATAAAAGTCCCGTAGGGGTACCGACCCGTAAGGGCAACATAGCCGCATTGGCGGCCGATAAGCCCGAAGTTCAGACCGCCAAAAGCTTAGCTTGTAAGGCGGGCACCTCCAGGTTATAGTACTTGATAAATGTCGACGGCGAGGCCCAGCCCGCAGCCGTACAGATATTCTGCAGGGAGACCCCGCTATACCATGCCCACGACGAGGCCACGCCTCTTGTGGAGTGCGCTTTGACACCCAATGGGCACCGCAGGCCCTTGGAAGTGTAAGCCAGCGCTATGGCATCCACTATCCATCTGGATAGGCTCTGTTTTGAGGCGGCGAGTCCCTTAGAACGGCCGCCAAACAAAACGAAAAGCTGCTCGATCTGCCTGAGCTCAGGCGAGCGGGACACATAAGCCCTTAACGCCCTGACAGGGCAAGGAGACTCGCGTCCCTCTCCTCATCGAGAACCGGAAGGGCTGACAGGGAAATTACCTGGGCCCTAAACGGTGTATTGAGAGATTTCGGCACGTAGCCGTGCCTTGGTTTGAGTTCGACCTTTGAGTCGTTAGGCCCAAACTCCAGACATGACGCGCTTACAGAAAGCGCCTGTAAGTCCCCTACACGCTTCACTGAAGCGAGAGCCAATAGAAACACCGTCCTAAGGGACAGGTGCTTCATGTCCGACAGCTGGATCGGCTCAAACGGGGCGCCTTTCATGGCCTCCAAGACCGTGGAAAGGTCCCAAGCCGGGACTGAAGGGGGCCTGGGAGGGTTTAACCTCCGAGCTCCTCGTAGGAAACGCACGACTAAGTCGTTTTTCCCCAGTGACTGGCCAGACACCGGTTTAGCAAACGGTGCTATGGCCGCCACGTAAACTTTGAGCGTGGATGGGGTCCTTCCCTTATCCGTCAGCTCCTGAAGGAAGACAAGCACTTCCTTAACCCCGCAGTCCACAGGTGAAAAGCCACGGGCTCGACACCAAGTAGAGAACACCGACCATTTCGAGGCATAGAGCCGTCTGGTAGACGGAGCTCTAGCCTGCGCGATCGTGTTTAACACTCCTTCCGGGAGGCTAGCGGGTACCCGCTGATGGCCCATGCGTGCAGGGACCACAGTTCCGGGCGAGGATGCCAAATCGAGCCCTCCGCCTGAGAGAGGAGATCTCTCCTCAACGGTACAGGCCACGGGGCAGTGCTGGCCATCCGCATCAGGACCGGAAACCAAGCCTGGTTCGTCCAGAGCGGAGCTACAAGCAGCACTGGGCATCCATTTTCCCTGATCCGTTCCAACACCTGAGGCAGGAGCGAGACAGGGGGAAAAGCATACAGGGGACCGCTGGGTCAAGCATGGGCCAGCGCGTCCCTGCTTTTCAAGAAGAATACTGGGCAGTGAGCGTTCTCGCGGGACGCGAACAGGTCCACCTGCGCTCTGCCAAACGTCTCCCACAGCAGCTGGACCGTCTGCGGATGCAGCGACCATTCCCCTGTCGGGACGTTGTCTCTGGACAGCTTGTCTGGACCCGTATTCAGGTGCCCAGGCACGTGCGCCGCTTTCAGAGAAAGGAGGTTGCGCTGGGCCCAGACCAAGAGGGGTTCCGCCAGCCTGCAAAGGCGTGTGGACCCGATGCTCCCCGCCCCGATGTGGAGGCGTCCGTAGACACCACCGTCACACCCGAGGCGATCCCCAGACTCACACCTGACTGATACCAGTCGGTCACTTTCCACGGTTCCAGAGCTGAAACGCACTGAAGGTCGACCCTGAGGCGAAATAGACCCGCGGTCCACGCCCTGGGGGAACTCGTGCTTTTAGCCATAGCTGCAGTGGGCACATGCGGAGCAGGCCCAACTGGAGTACGGAGGCTGCTGAGGCCATCAGACCCAGCATTTTCTGAAACCTGCTGAGCGGGACTATAGAGCCGTGGCGGAAGGATCTCGCGACGTGCTGAATATTCAATCCGCGCTCCGGTGACAGGCGTGCTGTCATGGATAGCGAGTCCAACACTGTTCCCAGAAGGAAATTCTCCGACTGGGGAGCAGTGAGCTTTTCGCCCAATTGACTGTAAGGCCCAGCTCCTCGAGGTGCTCGAGTAATGCGGCCCTGTGTTCTATGAGCTCCGTTCGTGAACGAGCTAGAATCAGCCAATCGTCCAAGTAGTTCAAAACTCGCATGCCCCGAAGTCTCAGGGGGGCGAGGGCCGCGTCCATGCACTACGTGAACGTACGGGGTGCTATGGACAGGCCGAACGGCAGGACTGTGTATTGATATACCTGGCCCTCGAAGGCGAATCTCAAGAATCGCCTGTGATGGGGCGCTATTTGTATTTGAAAATAGGCGTCTTTCAGATCTGTTGACATGAACCAGTCTCCTTGGCGCACTTGCGCGAGGATTTTCCTGGTCGTAAGCATTCTGAACTGGCGCTTCCCGAGCGTTCTGTTCAGCAGTCGCAGATCTAGAATGGGTCTGAGCCCACCATCTTTTTTCAGTACCAGAAAATATCTGCTGTATAAGCCCCCTTCGCCCTGAGATAGAGGTTCTATAGCCCCTTTTCTCAGTAGTTTCGCTATCTCGGCTCGAAGTAGATGAAACACTTCGCTATACACCGTAGTTTCGACTCGCGCCGTATAACGGCGGGGGCGTCGAGCGAACTGTAGCGAACAGCCTCTCGTTATAGTGTTCAACACCCATTCTGATACCCCGGGAAGCCTTGACCACGCATCTGCGTGAATAGCTAGGGGTAGAATGAAATCTGGGCTCTGGCCGCGGCAGGAAGGCGGCTCGAGAGCCCCTGTGTACTGGGAACACAGCACCGTGTTTACAGCGTTCGAGGCGGGGGGCGCGCTGATCACAGCGGGCAGCCTGGCCGCGCTCAGCTTCTCTATGGCGGGACGCGCAGAGAAAGCGAGCGGGGCGAATCCTGTGGGATTCGGCGCGTGTGAGGGAATGTGGGCACATTTACTAATGCGGCACATTTACTACACTGAGAATACTGTCAGCTCGCGCGACTAAATCACTGCTGTGTATACAGCGTGCGAGGCGCGCGTTGATCAAAGCCGGCAGCCTGGCCGCGCTCAGCTTCTCTGTGACGGGTTGTGCAGAGAAGACGAGCGGGGGTGAATCCCGTGAGATTCGGAGTGTCTGTGAGAAATGCGGGCGCGAGACAGCGGGCACATTTTCTGCACGGAGAATACTCGGCTCGCGCCGACTGAATCAACGCTGTGTTCACAGCGTGCGAGGTGCGCGCTAATCACAGCGGGCAGGCGCGCGCTGATCAAAGCCGGCAGCCTGGCCGCGCTCAGCTTCTCTGTGACGGGTTGTGCAGAGAAGACGAGCGGGGGTGAATCCCGTGAGATTCGGAGTGTCTGTGAGAAATGCGGGTGCGAGACAGCGGGCACATTTTCTGCACGGAGAATACTCGGCTCGCGCCGACTGAATCAACGCTGTGTTCACAGCGTGCGAGGTGCGTGCTAATCACAGCGGGCAGCCTGGCCGCGCTCAGCTTTTCTGTGACGGGTTGTGCATAGAAAGCGAGCGGGGGTGAATCCCGTGGGATTCGGCGTGTTAGTGAGGAAATGCGGAACAGCGGGCACATTTACTGCACTGAGAACACTGTCGGCTCGCGCCGACTAAATGTGTGTTAGTTTCGTTTTTACAGAAACCAAGGGACACGCATCGTGTAGTGTAAGCGGGCATTGTATGGGCGCGTTCACTACATTTTCTGCACAACCAACATGAGTTGGTTTTATTTGTGCTAGCCCTGCACCGTGGCGGGCTGTGTCTGGGTGTGGGAATGGGCACTGGGACGTGGGCATTCTTACAACACTCGTAACACCATCGGCCGTGGCCGGAACACCAGAAAATGCACTCTTTATTGGATTTATCTGGGTAGCCATAGTAACGGCTTTTGTGCGCAGGCAAGCGGGCTGAGACACCGGCTGCTTCACTGCGAAATACACTGGGACAGTCACAACGCATGGAACTGAACGAGCGAGAAGTTTTGGTGGAAATCCGGCCGCAGCGGGATCTGAACACCGTCACTTTCCTAGAGAGACTAGGAAGGCCTTGAGACCTCGGGCTCTATCTCAATCCTCGGCCGGGGCCCGCGCTGAGGGGGGCGGCGTCCAGCAGAGCGAGAGCGCGGTGTTTGATCTCGGGCCTGGCGGCGCTGCTAGTTAGCCGAAACGACGGCCTTTGTGCGCAGGCAAGCGGGCTGTGGAACCAGCTTGCTCACTGCGAAATACACTGGAACAGTCACATTGCTTGGAACTGAACGAGCGAGAAGTTTTGGTGAAAGTCCGGCCGCAGCGGGAACTGAACACCGTCGCTTTCCTAGAGAGACTAGGAAGGCCTTGAGACCTCGGGCTCTATCTCAATCCTCGGCCGGGGCCCGCGCTGAGGGGGGCGGCGTCCAGCAGAGCGAGAACGTCGAGGAACACGGAGCGCTCAGCTTCCGTCATCTCGGATAGCGTTAGCCACAAATGTATCTCACCATTCAGGCCGATGTAATCCACGGCTTGAGAGAGCGGACGCATCGGCTCAGTTTCAATGCCGTCTCCGTAAGTTTGTCGAGCTCAAGTGCGGACGCGGCGGCAGACGGCGGCCGCTGTCCGTCTGGGAGCGACTCGAGCGAAGCCGGCGAAGCTGGCGGGCGAACCGGCGAGCTTTGGCGGGCTGGAAATAGCTCGGGCGCGCGCAGGGCGCGGCGCTTCTTGCGGCGCGGCATCACGGCGGGCTGGGATGCGGGCTCGGAGAACGAAGCTAGGCGAGTCCGCAGAGTCACCATGGGGAAGCGATCAATATGATGGCATCCGCCGTCAGCGAGCGCGGTGGCCGCGTGATCCTCACCCAGGCAGGACACGCAGATGACGTGGCGGTCCTCGTCGCTGAGTGGGGCTCGGCAAGAACCACAGGAAGGCATCTTTAAAAAGACGCAGCTCTTTTAGAACAGTAGAAATGGGTGTTGCGTCACGTAAGCAAACACACACACACACTTAGCAGAGTAAAAGGATATAGTACGCCGGAAAGCGCAGCAGGTACGGCAGTTGAAGGCGGCTGGGCCAGCGACTTCAGAAGATGGCACGTCCCGCTGAGAAGGCTACAAGTCAACGGCGCGGCTTCTCACTCTGGATCCCGCGATGCGTGAGCTTCGCGTGAAGAATGAAAAATCAGAGAAATACAGCTATCGAGGGGTATTTAGAGGGCGAGACCACGCCTATACTGGCGGGACATGACGAAATGAGCGCGAAGCGTCTTCATTCGTCATTACGTCACGCAGTGCCTTCACTCGATAGGCTGCAGCTTTTCCAGCGAGGCAGCCAATGGGCGCGCGAGCTGTCTCGCCCTTGTCTGCTTGCTGCTGCAAAAGCGTTTTGCATGATTAAAAAAATTAAGGATAATTTTTGGCTTCAATATCTCGAGGAAAGAGTGTTTCCCCATAGCGTAAGATATTACGCAGTACGAGAGATACTCTCGTAAGAGAACTGTATTCCATTGTTTTCCTATGTTTTCCATATGTATCGTGTGAGGTACTGGAGCAGTTTTTAACGCAGCAATGACTTCCAGGCATGGTAAAATAGTGCGAAATTGCAAGAACCTCCTCTATGGATTGGTCGATGGATTACCCCCTTGACTCTCTATCCGGTTGTTAAGTCGTGACGTAACCACTCTCCGATAATACTGTTTCCGGGTCCTCTCTACCTACCTACCGCTTTCGCCCGAGTTTTAACGTGTCCCCGTGTTGTTTAAATAGATCTGAGTTAAAAAAAACAAGTGACATTCAACTGTCATTCTACCGCTTTCCCTGTGACGAGAAAGATAAGAGAAAATGGCTGCAGTTGATAAGGTAAGTTACAAATCTTAAACGAATGAAGAAACTTTGGCGCCAGTGGGTGCTATCCCTTAATCCCTAGTAACACCCACTGGCACTGAAGCGAAAAAAGCCCTTTAAGAAAAGGGTTTATGTAGTCTAGGATCTGGAGTGGACGAGCGGAGCGCTTGGGCCCGGAAGAGGCTAAACGTCACGCGTGACGTCAGACTTAACAACCGGATTGAGCATCACAGTCCCGCCCACAGCCGGTGCCGGAAGTAAGAATTTCTCCACTGACAATTGGGGTATAAGCCATAAAAATGTAACCATACATGGTAGACTTAAAACCAGCTACGGCTGTACTAAGCGATTGTATATGCTCATATAAACGCCAAAATTTCATGGGGCACTAACCTTGTTTTGAGATAAATGCCTTTTATTCGCAATGTCTTGGATAAGTACTTCATTACCCACAATCCTGAACAATCCCACAAGCCCACAGTGATGCATCTGATTGGTGGAAGTCGTGTAAGTGTCTGGTTACCCCGCGAAGGTCCGTGAAGACTGAAGATCGTGTAATGACGTAGGGCTGGCTCATTGGTCGCAAGTCAGAGGCGCCCACCCCGCACCATTGGATGTACAGTTGCCGCAGCACAGCCTATGAGCGAGCCAGATGCTGAATGTGCTAGCTGTGCAGATGCAAATGCGTTTTACACATAAGCTTCAGTAAATCGAGGAAAATGAGTTTCCCTGTACATTCACTATATAAAACTCACTGGAGGAAAAAGTTCGCGTGGCCGTCGTCAGATTTGGAAGTCGCTCAAAAGGCTCTTTTGCGGTTGTGGCTTCAGTCGACTTCAGTGAGGCGCGGTGGTTTATGGGATGAGTAGTTCCTTCGCTCGGAAATGAAAATATGTACACAGTCTTGTACCTTGGACTTTTTTTGGGGGATTTTCTCTTTGTTTTTTCACTCGAAATGATATGTTGTATGCTTATGAGTTCAGCCGTAGCTGGTTATCCTCAGACATGCTCTAAAACTCTTTAGATACGGATTTTTCCAAATGTCAATGGGAGAAATGAATGGGAAATTTACTTCCGGCACCAAAGCTCTCTCGGGCTGTGGGCGGGACTGTGATGCTCTAAAGATAGACAGTCGGTTGTCTGGGAACGCCCCCGGGAACGCCCCGTCACGTGATGTGAATTTACCCCGTGGGGGAAAACAGTGCCTTGGTGGGCGACAATCATGCCGAAGAGTTGTTGTGTCGTTTTCTTAACTGCCAATATAAACAAAAATTATAAATTGAAGTTATACAACCAACAAACCCGTTGGTAAAAAAGGTGTGAGCCTCCAGGGATTTGTAATTTTTGAGATTACTGTGAGAGTAGATCCCTAGCTGTGTGGTAGTGGGTGTTAAACTCGTATTAGGCAGTGGGCCAGATTTGTCTACTTCCCTTACGAAAAATAATTTTATAGTAATCCTATAAGATTTGTATTATAATACTTTGACTGCCTGTGATGTTAATACCTACTAGTTTGTCCCAAAATAGTATAGTAGCCTATTCCTATAGGATGCTATAATATTTTATCCTAAAATACTACAAGATTCCAATGGTTATTTTTCATAAGGATGTCTCATTCTATTGCAATCGCTACGTAGACAGTAAAATAAATAATGACGCCAGCCGAACCTGTCAGCAGATCACCGTTTTACAAAAGCATTATAGTGAGTGAAGCATACGTATTGGTAAGTGACAAGGTTTTATGGAGTTATAGTGTGCAACATATGATTGAGTTATAGGCTAATGTTACCGGTAGCTACCGCGATGTCTTACCTGGAGATTCAACCAGATAGCCTAACAGAATGTTGTGTGGGTGCTTAGACTGATCACAACGTACTAAAATATCTTCATAAATACAGCTTTTATTGTCAAATTCTCTAAAACTGGGTTTAAACATCCATCCTCCTCAGGAGAACCATAAAGCAAACAACTTCTTTAAAGAAAGAAAACCAAAAAAACTCAAAATAAATCAACTCTACATCACCAAATCATTCCTCAAAATAGGACAAATTAAATCAAAACCGAGGCAATCTTTAAACCCCTAATTTTATGCTCAGGCCGCTCTGGTTACCGGGGTTCTCGGGAGCGCTTGGCATCCAATTCTTTCTCAGCGCCGTGTTTGTGTGGCGTCTTCCCCGCATGAGTTTGGTGCATCACTTAAATTAGTCCGTGCTTGTCCCCCTTAAATATATGCAGTTCCTCCCCCCACCCCATTTAACCAGAGCTCAATGCCACATCCACCCCCCACTTGTCAAATCATCGTCCCGATGATTCACTATGTGCATTTCCTGACATCCAAAAAAACATCCTAAAAAAACATTAACCCCCTCTCCTCACTCTTTTTAATTCATGCATCACTTGCAGCAAAAGATCTAAGACTGTCTCCATTACCCCAACGTCACTAGAAGGGGGTCTTAAGCCATAACTTGTGGGGATTGCTGCAGCTTCCATACCCTGCACCGGTCGTGGCTCCCTAAAGGGATTACTATGCTGTCCCGCTCTGGTCCTCTGGGAGCGTCGAACAGTAGAGTCTGTCCCAGTGGTTATTGATTTCTCGTCATCTCTGGAAGCTACCTCTTCTGCACTCATTTCCCTTTCCACTCCAAAAGACAGGTTCTCTTGTACCACCAGTTGAAGCTCCTCCCACTCCTCCTCAGACTCAGACGGTGCCGTGCTTGTACTTGAGTTTATCCCTTGATACTCCCTTGACCGTACAGGCTCCTTCTGCAGAGGTCCACAACGACGTAACTCCAAACGATGCACATTCTTTGGTGGACGCGATTGATCCACAGGAACTACCTTATACACCACCTTATCCGGGTCCACTCTTTCCAACACACAGTGAGGCAAATCCTCCCAAACATCCTGGATTTTATTTCTTCCTCTTACTCTGCGATTACGCAGATAATCCAAATCCCGTGGATTCAAACTGGCATCTTTGCTCACCCCTTGTTGTCTTTGTCTCTGCTTGGCCAAACTCTGCAACCGTCTCTGTGTCAGCCTATAAGCCTGTTGCAGTTTGTGCTGATGTTCAATCACCCAGGTCTCCACCATACCTTATCCTTTCTTTTCCACTGTACCACCCCTCAAATAATGGTCAATAGGGAGATCCGGGGTCCTGCCAAAGATTAAAAAGAATGGGGAAAATCCAGTCGTAGCATTTTCGGTAGTATTATATGCAAACAATACTTCATGCAAATACTCATCCCATCTCATTTTCTTTTCGGAAGGAAGGGCCCTGAGGAGATCATGTAAAGTTCTATTAAAACGTTCACACTGCCCATTACCTTGGGGGTAAAATGCTGTTGTTCGGCTCTTCTGTATGCCATACATTCTACACAACTGCTGAACGACTTCAGCCTCAAAGCACCGTCCTTGGTCAGAATGAATCCGGGCTGGGACTCCATATCGATGAATCCACTCCTTGACCAGCACTTTTGCAACCGTTATGGCCCTCTGATCAACTGTAGGTATGGCTACTGTGAATTTAGAAAATACATCCGTTATAACAAGCACATTTTCTTTTCCACTCTGGGAACGTTCCAGCAACGTAAAATCCAATGCCACAACCGCCAAGGGTTTAGATGTTTGAATACCATTCATCGCTGTTTTTACTTTAGGCTGAACATCCTTAGACACAATACATCGAAGACAATGTTTGCAGAACTCCTGAACATCCTGGTACATCCCGGGCCAATAAAACCGTTGGCGTACTAGCTTAAATGTTCGGTCAATCCCCTGATGACCTTGATGGTCATGCAGCTGACCAAGGACTTCCTGCTTTAAAACTTGAGGTAAGAGAAGCTGTTTTATCCAGCCCCCTCTAGCATCTGCAATGACTCTATAAAAGATGCCTTCATGAGTTTCCACTTTATCCCACTGTCTTAACAGCTCCAGTACATCTTTTGACTCCTCTTTTCTTTCTTTTTTACCTGGCCCTTCCCCCTTACTCCAGTAGAACTTTAACCGGGAAATAGCAGGATCCTGTTCTTGCCAGCTCTGCAGATCTTGTATCTGAAATTCAGGGAAAACAGAAATAACATCCACTGTAGTTACAGATTGAGGTAAAACACTCCCATTGTCTCCATTCTCCAATCCACAACCACCATTGAATGTGGGAGTCACTTCCTCTGACACGGTCAGCTGTGGTCCTCCTAACGACTTTTGTCGAGACAAGGCGTCTGCTAGGGCTAGGGCTGGGTAAAAATATTGATTCATCAATGCATTGCAATTATTTGTTTCTCAATTCAATATCGATTCATCAAATCCTATGAATCGATTCAGCCCACCGACCAGTGGCGGCGCTGTAGGCAAAACTCTAGTGAGAGCGTTCAGCGTTGTATAAGACGCTGTTTTTATCATAGAGAATGTTTAAATACCATAAACATCATGATGTCTATGTTAAATACTAATATCAGCTTACGAGGGAAACGGAGGCGGAGTTAGTGGTGCTTCGGAGGCTGCTACTGCTGGAGATGATACGAGAGAGGTCTGTGCCCCTTTACCGATTTTTACTGTCTACTATAATCCGCACGAGCGCGAAGGTGCGCGCTGCAAAAATGACGCGTTGCGTGCGCAAGACCTCATTTCGCTTGGCTGTGTGTGTGCAAGGCTTTTTTTGTAATGGTGTGTTCACACCGAACGCGAATAGAGCGTCAAATACGCCTCTATCGCATCTAGTTAGACGCTTGAACATTTTGAACCCATTCGCGCGTCTGTGTCACTCGCGAATAAAAAAACAACAACACAATTTCTTTTTGGCATACGTTTCCGTCATGTCTGAAATAAAAGATATTGCTGCTCTGTACTTGTTGTGGAGGTCCCAAATACGGAGGAAAGCCAAACGCCGACGTGTCTGTGTTCACAGCACCATCCAGAGGCGAACTCAACTCGGTGAAGTCTTCAGGAACTGCGCCTGGATGACAGCCACTACCAGCGCTATTTGAGAATGACGGGTGCCCAGTTTGATAACCTGCTAGCTAGGGTCGCTGACGCTGACAAAGGTTGCTGACAGGATTTCTCAGATGCTCTTCGTTGATTGGCTGGCGCAACAAAGCGTCATGCGAATCTTCCGCTTGAGTTCAAATTTTTCAACTTGCGCGGAAGACGTTCGCGGCAAAACGCGTCGCCCAATTCGCGTCATTCGCAACGCCCGGCGCGAATGATGCGTCTATTCGCGTCTTTGCATTGACTTTGTATGTAATCTACTCGCGCAAACGATTAAATTCGCGTTCGGTGTGAACACACCATAAGATTGCACGCGGCACCGCATCCGAGGATGAAAGAATTCAAGCCGAATCTCCCCGCGCACGCAGTTTGCGCATCTAAATTTCAGTTCATTGCAAAGTTTTTTTTTTGTTAAGGTTTTGTTTACGGTGTGTGATTCATTTAATGGAACGCACATTCACTTCTAGTTGTCTTGCTGTTAATTTTAAATAAACGTAGAGCAAGTAGCTAATCAGTGTCTGCTCGTTTATTCAAACTAAATTGTCCTATAACAGATGAACGTTGCAATGTTCCCAAAACCTGCATGTTTGATAACAAATGCTTCAGGGTTAACATGTTATATATTGTACTAAAATGTTATGAGTTATATGATGGAAATGTCTGTAGTATCCTACATATAGGCACAGTAAATAAGCCAAAGGTTCTCTGATCAGCTGTTCAGTGTTATTTATTGTGTTGACAAAATAGCACTTTGTAATGTTATAATATCTATGGTTGCACTTTGTTTTATGAGTATGCACATTTTATGCTTCTGTTTACATTTCTTTTAGAACTTGAATGTATAGGAAGAAAGAAATATACTTTCTACTACTTACAGTTACATGCACTTTAGAGGTGTTAATAAAGCACCTGTTTGTTACAGTTGTGGTTTGTATTCAACACATGTACAATATTGTACAGTTTGTTCTGCTAAATAAACCATGACAGGAAACATGCTGGGGTCAATTTGTACTTAAACATTGGTAATACTGCACACATTATTTAAAAATATACCCAGGTACTTAATTACTTGTGTATTTACTTATTATTGAATCGATATCGAAGCTAATAAATCAATATCGAATCGAAATCGAATCGAATCGAAGCCTCAAGAATCGAAATCGAATCGAATTGTGAAATTCCTAACAATACCCAGCCCTACCGTCTGCATTTCCATTCTTCTTCCCAGGACGGTACAAAATTTCAAAATCGAACATGGCCAACTGAGACGCCCATCGCTGCTCCACAGCCCCCAATTTGGCAGTCTTCAAATGACTCAGAGGGTTATTATCTGTAAACACTGTAAACTTATTTCCAATTAAATAGTCCCGAAATTTCTCTGTTACTGCCCATTTAAGGGCAAGAAACTCCAACTTCGTTGTACTGTAGTTATCCATATTACGTTCAGACTCCCTCAAACCTCTACTAGCATAGGCCACTGGCCTCCGCTTACCTCCCACGTCCTGGGAGATCACCGCTCCGAGTCCTGTATGACTGGCATCTATTTCAAGAAATAAAAGCTTAGTGAAATCAGCATAAGCTAACACAGGAGCAGATGTTAATTTCCTTTTCAGTGTTTGGAAAGCTTCTTCACATTTGTCATCCCACCTCTGTCTGAATTGTTCACTGGTGAAATATACTCTTTTCTTTTGCTTCTTACCCTTTGGCATTTCCCCAATAGCAGCCAACTGATGTAATGGTGCTGCAATTCTGGCGAATCCTTGAACAAAACGTCTGTAATAGCTTGCAAATCCCAAGAAAGATCGAAGCTCTTTTGCTGTCTGGGGTTTCGCCCATTCTGCTACTGCTTGAATCTTCTCAGGGTCTGTTGCCACCCCCTCACTAGACATGACATGACCCAAGTACCGTACCTCTTGTTGAAAAAAACAGCATTTACTGAGCTTAACTTTGAGACCATGATGCTGAAATTGTTGCAAGACTTTCTCTAATCTCTCCAGGTGTTGGTCCACTGTTGACGAAAACACAATCACATCATCCAGATACAAGAGCACTGACTGAAAACTTTCATCACTGAATATCCGTTCCATCAGACGTTGGAAAGTACTTGGCCCATTGGACAAACCATATGGTAAACGATTATATTCAAACAGGCCAAACGGCGTACAAAAAGCAGTCTTTTGTTTATCCTTTTCTGCCACTGCCACTTGATTGTATCCGCTTGCCAGGTCCAGGGTGGAAAACCAACACGCTCCACTCAACGCATCTAAAGATTCTTCAATTCTAGGCAGTGGGTATGAATCTCTTCTGGTTTTAGCATTCAACTGCCTATAATCCACACACATCCTAATTGATCCATCCTTCTTCTTTACAATTACAATCGGTGACGAATATGGCCTGCAGCTTTCCCTAATTACATTTTGCTCTAAAAGTAATTTAATATGAGCTTTAACTTCCTCATATTGAGTAGGGGGCAACCTTCTATACCTTTGGCAAACTGGAGCATCGTCTACCAATGGTATCTGATGTTCAATCAAATCAGTATACCCTACATCCCCACTTCCTTCAACAAACACAGAGGAATATTTATCCAATAACCTCCTGGCCTTTTCTTTCCTGTTCCACATTCAACTGAGGAAAATTAAGGGTCCGAACTTGTTGAGCGGCTGTTACCCCTGACTGCGACACATTACTTTGCTCAATAAAAACCGTACAATTTTGTTCTTCCTGTACTGGGGTAAACTGAATATCGAGATCCCCTCCACTGACCACCACTTCAGCCCTGTGTACAGACGCTAGTCGAACATGTGGGTACAAAATAACATCACTAGTCCCCACATTAATAATTGGGACCAGCAATTGTCCTTTTTCTGGGGACACTATTGAACCTATAATTAAAAGGTCTGCTGGTAAACTCCCCTCACTCTCAATCAGAGGCTCTAGAAGCAAAGACTCATTTGGCATGAGTCTGGTGTACCCACTCGCTGCACAAACCAATTGAAGCGTACCTGCTGGCACCTTGACTGGATTTTGGGCCAACAGGTTCACAAAAGACTGATTTTGTGTATCCTACAATTGACAGATTTCCAACACCTGTTTCAAAGAAGCCTGACATTGCTGCATCATAGAACTTTTTGAATATTGAGGCCCAAATTCTTGCTTCAAAAGGTCATGACAATTTTGAATTACATTCATACCGATTAAACCAGGAACCAGTTTCTTTCTCTCCCTTGTCTCTATGTCAAATGTGTCTTTCACCACATACACCCCCTGTTTTGGAAGGATTTGGTCAAGGATATTAATATCTAGCTCTAGATAACCCACATATGGGATATCAACACCAACCACCCACACTCCTTCAATGCATCTACATCCTTTCCTGCAATATGCTGTTTAAAAAAAACTCTCAGTTATCATGGAAACCATAGAGCCAGTGTCAATCAAACTATTTATTTTAACACCCCCCATCTTCACAACAGTGACTGGACATTGACCCACCAATTGTTTAAAGATTTCCAGGCTAGTTCCTTGAACCACAGAGCCAGGTAACCCCTCGCTTACTGTGTGGCTCTCCACAGCAAAGGGTGTTAGTTTAACAGCCCAGGCTTTTGAGCTTGGGGATTGGATACATCATCCGTAGGGTATCTCTGCTGCCCCCATACTTGACTGGGGTTCACAATCTCACTACAAAAACGCCCAATATGTCCCACTTTTTGACACTTGAAACAAATAGGCTGTCCCGAGGGATCAAAGGAATACGGTCTTCGTGACACTCCCCGCTGCTGCCTATTAAAGGCTTGCAAATTGGACATTTTCTCAGTTAAATCACTTAATTGCTTTTGCTGACTTTTCACCATACCAAACAGTTCTACTAACATTGGATCTGTACTCTGTTTTGCCATCACTGCTTCACTATCTATAGTACTGAGATTCTCAGAACCAAACGATGTTTCAGAAACCCTCACCCCATCACCAGCCCACTCAACAGCTTCTTTCCGGACATCAAGGAATGTTAAGCTTGGTTTCTGTCTAATCATTCTTTTTAACTCTCTACAGAGTTCTTTACTTCTCACATTCTCTGCAAATTGATCCCTAAGCATTACATCCTCTTCCGACACACCCTTCGGGTTACAACTTTTTAGTTCTTTTAACAAAGCCATTAATGCATGTGAGAACTCAATTAGTGTTTCAGTTTTTCCTTGTTGTCTTTCAAAAAACTGTCTCAGGTCGAAAATACGGTCTGAAAAAATCTGTATCCCAGTATAACTTTTGTCAGGAAACAAGAAATGTTACCATATTCACTGCTGTTATTAGACATGATGTAAAGTATTCACAAAATAAAACACTTGATGATAGGCAATCATCTTTTGCAATCATCAAGTGCAATGCATTATTAAATAATTTTGATAATAATTCACCATGGAAAGAGGAGGGAGGATTCCGAACAATTTAATATCCAAAGGCTGTTTGCTTTATGAGTGAAACGGTATGGTCGTCTTGGTTTTTCAGTAACTATATTCTTAATTCAGTGCAATGAAGTTCGATCGTTATAGCCTTCAGAAGATTAAATATGAGCCACGTTAGCTGTCTTTGCTAAACCTCGTTGATAAAACAACAACAATAGTAAAACGATAACTTAAACAATTCACGTATTATAGTTTCATTTACCTTGGTCAAACCAATGCACGCCAGTGCTGAATGCAAGCGCGCTCCCGCGACCGGGGATACAATTCCTTTCAGGGGTAAGTACCTTGGCACGACACCTGTCGGCAGGCGTCAATGCCTCACAATAAGACATTTTTTTTTTATTATTATTTTTTTTTTATTATTAACAACAGTAAATAATACAGAATTAGAACAAACACCAGAGGAGACACGAAAAGAAAAGAAAAAAAGAAAAACAAACAAACAGATTTAGCAAAAAAATAATACAAGAGAGGATAATCAAATACAAAAAAATAGATACAAACAGTTAGAGCAAGTTAGGACAATAAAATGTGACAACTTTAAAGGGGGATTTTAAAGAGAGCACAACAAGACAATGTTTTCCTTGCTTTGGTCTTCTCTGAAATAGAAAGCGTTTGGAGGTATTGGTGAAATTCGTTGAGAAAGACTTTAAATAATGGCTTATGATTGGAAAATTTACACTTATGAATATGAAATTTTGCTAGGAAAAGTAATAGATTTATAAAATAAAATTCTTTCTCAAAGTTTTTCTCCGTATTAATAAAACCAAACAAAACAAATTCCCATAATAAAGAAAAATCAGGGTATACAAAATCAGTAATATACCTGCAAAAGCTCTTCCAAAACAATTTGGTATAGTCACAATCCCAATACAAGTGTACAGTAGTTTCATCTTGTTCATTACAAAAAACACATTTTATGTCAATGTCAGGTTTAAATTTTTCACAATAAGACATAAGACATTTTTGTCATTCAAATACACGTCACACGATGCTCACGGCGTTTTCCCCCACGCCGACCACGCCTCCCAACAATGATGCGTTGCCGACTGTGTATAGGCCTATATCTGGAGAACAGTTTCTCTTGCCAAACTGTAAAACAATTATTGCTGCAATAAACAATATCGCTCCGCCTTGGCTATTATCATGCATGCACTACATATTAATGTTATTTTATTTATTCGTCTGTAAATGCAGTTGGGTTCCCGGATTTTACAGTAATTACGAATTAGTCTACTTTACGGATCTAACGGGGTTGCAACTGCAGTAGTAATCGCGTGATTACTGAAATTTAAGATCGTCCTTTCAGTTTCGTATGCTCAGTGCATATGTGACATCACAGTCCAGCCCAAGCACGAGGCACTATATAAGCATAGGCTACTCCACTGCACTCACTCACACTATGCACTCACTGCACTTCAGTCGAGATTATACTAAATCGTGGATGTCATGAAGATGGATACTGTTATGCTACGTCACATCTGCAGAAAGTAGCCGGAGACACGGAGTTCAACATTTTACTAATGTTTTACTTTTCTTGGAGTTGTGGCAGATGAAAACACGCTTATCTATTCTACATGATGATTACATGTGATTGTGCAATTCGGTCTATGGACGTGTTCATCTTTTCCCCCCAATACATGTTTGATGAGGTAGGTCGGTGGTACAGGTTGTCTAATTCAAAAAGGTCTACGAAAATTACTCATGGTTTTATTATATTAAAAGTGTAGTAAACATGTTGTTGTTTTTTGGCAGATTGATTACCATTTGTATAACCAAAGTTTTCGTAAGGGCTGCTGACAAACTACATTTTAAAAATGTATCTCTGTTTTAAGTCAGTGTCAATTGTATTTGTCAAATGCATAGTTTGTTGAAATAGGTATTTATATATATATATACTAAAAGAATAAATAGGAGAAAATAATGAATAAGTGACAGTTAAATTTTTTTTTAAAGAAATAACCCTGTTAATTCTATTAATCTGTATTTGTTTTTCCCTCTATTGTTTCTTTAGATTAGAGGCAGCATGTGTCTTCAGCCACATGGTTCATTGTGTACCTAATAAGCCAAACCCCAGGGAGGTTGAAATGTAGGTAGCCACTCAGAGTGCCCTACTCTTTCTTGGCCTGATGACAAATCTGGTGCTAAGGAAGTGCTGCATATTTGATATGAGGACAGATTTACTCCACTATTCCATGTGTTTCACATCATTATTTCTGTATCTGCTGATCATGTTGACAAGGCAGATCAAGTGTGTATCAATATGCAGCAGAGAGAGTGTGGAGGTGGTGGAAAAGATTGCAGTGGAGCTGAACAAACTGGTAGTTAATTATTATTTTATCGAAATAAGAATTATTGATAGAAATTCCTGTCCAGTCTTTTCTTACTCTGCTTCTGTTAAAGGTGTGGTTTCTCTTATGACAGGAAAATGATTACATGCTGTACACACCAACTCTAGCTGTAGCAGATTATGAGGTATGTCATTTTACACACTAGTATTAGTTGTCACTGTCAGTATACTATTTGAATATGCTGCCCAAAAAAATATTTTCTATAGGTCTGAGGTCGTTGTGCAGTTGCCTGAAGGGACATTTGAATCTTTGTACTTTGAAATAATTACACATCAGATAACTGATCTCATTTACTTTAATTGCTTTAGAATTGGAGTCAAGATATAGTGTTTTTGATAACAAAATATGCATAGGCTAAATTGAATAATATTGCATAGCCTACTGATGTAAGCAACAATGTTGAATTTCAATTTCAAAAATTTCATTTTTGTGAAGAACAGCTGGAACTTTTTCATACTTTGTTATTTTTTTATGACCTTTAGTTTACTCAATATGTGCTGTAGAAAACAGTCTTGTAATCATTCGCTGATATATT
>JAZAVI010001117.1:0-29428 GCA_036326025.1 Chrosomus eos | reverse complement strand
ACATTCCAAAAAATTCGGAGTGTTCCTGAGTGCTTAAAAAGGCACAACATAGACAAAGCCACCTTGGCATTGTCTAGTATCATCGCAGAGGTAGGTATTAGTACAGACTTATTTATAATTTCAGTGATGTTGTTAAATAGCTTGCAGTAAGTATTAATTATTCACCACTCCCTACTACTAAACTACAATATTAATGTTAATTTTCTTAATACAAATTCTAAATTCTAATTCTAAATTCAAATCTAAAAGTCCTTCAATAAGTCATTCTTCATGAAGGTGATAATTATAAGAATATTTAGTGATTTAAAACTATAATCATTTTTGCAATGTGGACAAAGTTAATGGTGCTGTTATACTAAGAGGCTTTTCTATTATTTTTATTCAACAGAAACATACTTCTTTATTGCTGTACAGTCCAACAGCAGTATAAAATATAGCCTCTAGTAAATTAATACCTATTAAAGTGCAGGTTTAACGGTATTTGATGCATTTTGATGTACTAGCGCAGTTGAAGAGTTGGATTACTCATGCTAAACATTGGCAAAGGTTAAAAAGAAGTTAGAGTATTTCTAGGCCAAACTCACACCTCCTCTTTCCGTAATTTTTAAATAAATCACTTTTAACAGAAAACATGATGTACCTTATAAAACAAGTTGATAGTCAAATTCAGGTGCATGTCTTGACTGAGCAGTGTTTACTGCTTTTGTTAATAAATTTGGAGTTTTTTTCTAGGGTTTTGTGTTTATATTTCAAGTAGTCTTATAGACCCTTGATGCAACACCTTTTATTATATTCATCTGAAGCTAACCTATTTAGACCTTAGCTTTCTAAACTGCATGTTTTCATGCACCTTAATATACAGTATGATCTGATCTGTACTGTTATAACATGTATATACCCGCAGATATATGTATAGTCTTAATTTGGGTGGTCAATCTGTACATACAACTAGCTAAATCAAGTAGATTTACTCAAAAAGTCATAAATACAAAAAGCACATGCTATTATTAGTGAATGAGACTCAGGGCCCTATTTTAATGATCTAAGCGCATTGTCTAAAGCGCACGTTCTAAACGGGCGTGTCCGATTCCACTTTTGCAAATTTAACGACGGGAAATTTTGTTTATGCGCCAAGCGCACGGTCTAAAAGTGTTGTTCCTATTATCCTTATGAGTAATGGCTGTGTTTTGGGCATAACGTGCAATAAACCAATGAGAGTCTCATCTGTCATCCCCTTTAAAAGTCAGTTGCGCTGGCGCCATGCCTAATCCCTTTTTAAATGGCGGAATTTGTAAACTGAAAAACTAAATGGAGGAACAAGACCACCAGTAAAAGATTGATGTTAAAAAATTGTGTTGTTTTCATTTGTATTTACATTTTTTATTTATTTATTAAAAGCTGTTTTCTTTCAGTCATGGAAGTAAAAATAGCAGGCTTTTAATTTCTGTAAATGTATGGATGGCCTACATAATCCCTCATAAAATAATTTGCAAATATGCAAAAAAAGGTTTGTACTCTAAACATACTTTATTTTTAACAACAGGAGATAAAAAATTTACAAACGTGTGGAGAGCCGAAACATTTAAGCACTCGGACAGTGCCGTGAGTGTTTTAAATGCATAACCGGTACTTAAAAATGTTTCTCATTTCATCATATCCAGAGGTACAAAGTCATCATATACAATAAGTCCGTGGTGTAGCATTTAAAAAAAAACATTTAAAAATAATGCAATATTTACATTTGTTTAAGGTAAAACATTTAATTTCTTACCAGGCTACAGGTGAAGAAGCTGTTTACGCATTCTAACGTCTCGTAATCGGTCCTCATTTATGTCCAAGAGACTCAATAATTATCTTTTACATTGTAATCCTTTAATTTTTCATATTATAAAAAGGGTTGTGTTCTGCTGCGCATCCATGTGTGATAAGCAAACACGCATTGTCGTCCCGTATTACTAATGCGCTTCACTAAACAACAAAAACAATTTTGCGCAATTGACTTTTGAGCAGGTTTTAGTTGGTCAATGGCGTAGTCTATTTTAGTTGCCTCAAAATAGCAACGCGTTAACAATGTGCCTGAACACACCTTATTTTCAGACCAGAATGCCCATGGGCGCAAAATTGGGCACAAATGCATTTTCTGTTTAAACAACATGGCGCTAAACGTGAAAATGATCATTGTGCCGGGTTGAAATTAGCAAAAGACACTTGTGTCTGGGTGTATGATAGGGCCATCACTGTTTATATGATACCCAAAAAGTTATTGGTGTACTAGTGCAACCTTTTTTAATATTTTACTAACTACATTTCTGTACTTGTGATTACAGGTGGCAATAGCATCAGATGGGGAACAGTTTTCTGTCCCCACGTATTCCCCAGGGACAACTTTGCAGTCCTATGCCAAGGACTTGCAGCAATTTGTGGCCTCCTGTCCCCAACTTAAAATGAAAATTGAGGACATGAAAAAAAACAAAAAGCTGCTACCAATAAAAAATAAGTTTCGCCATTGATTTTTTTTTGTTTTTTTTTGTTGTTGTACAGTTTGTTTAAACCAATTATTTGTTTTCTCTGTTCAACCGTTGGTTATTTTTGTTAATTATACACTTTGTACAGTGTGATTTCAATATTATTTTGGTTCTGTTTACAGTTTGTACAGTGTTGATGTCAGTGTTTATTTTTAAACTTGTTTTAATAAATGTTTTTGGTTTAATTGTGCTACTGTTCTTTTACAAGTACTATTTAGAAATTTGTTGATAATACTAATGATGAAGCTAGGTTTGTCTGTTTCAGCATACTGGTTTAATGTTGTACTTACCCTGTAATTACACAGAACAAGGGGGTAACAAGAGCCACTTTACTTTACAGCCCGCAGGAGTTACACTTACCCTGTAACTACACAGAACAAGGGGGTAACAAGAGCCACTTTAATTTACAGCCCACAGGAGTTACACTTACCCTGTAACTACACAGAACAAGGGGGTAACAAGAGCCACTTTACTTTACAGCCCGCAGGAGTTACACTTACCCTGTAACTACACAGAACAAGGGGGTAACAAGAGCCACTTTACTTTACAGCCCGCAGGAGTTACACTTACCCTGTAACTACACAGAACAAGGGGGTAACAAGAGCCACTTTACTTTACAGCCCGCAGGAGTTACACTTACCCTGTAACTACACAGAACAAGGGGGTAACAAGAGCCACTTTAATTTACAGCCCACAGGAGTTACACTTACCCTGTAACTACACAGAACAAGGGGGTAACAAGAGCCACTTTACTTTACAGCCCGCAGGAGTTACACTTACCCTGTAACTACACAGAACAAGGGGGTAACAAGAGCCACTTTAATTTACAGCCCGCAGGAGTTACACTTACCCTGTAACTACACAGAACAAGGGGGTAACAAGAGCCACTTTAATTTACAGCCCGCAGGAGTTACACTTACCCTGTAACTACACAGAACAAGGGGGTAACAAGAGCCACTTTAATTTACAGCCCACAGGAGTTACACTTACCCTGTAACTACACAGAACAAGGGGGTAACAAGAGCCACTTTAATTTACAGCCCGCAGGAGTTACACTTACCCTGTAACTACACAGAACAAGGGGGTAACAAGAGCCACTTTAATTTACAGCCCGCAGGAGTTACACTTACCCTGTAACTACACAGAACAAGGGGGTAACAAGCGCAGAAAACAAAACAAAAAAGCGCTTAATTACACAGTATATTTGCCCTGACATTTAAGTGTCATTGCAATACAATGTGATTAGGTAAGTACTAAGTACTACATGGTAAAGTCTAAATTAAAATCATAGCAGAAACAATTTTTTTTAACTTAAGTAATTTAGTAAGAAAAGCTAATAAATTAATTATGATACTGTGCATAAAACTATTTATAAAACACGTTAAGAACATATTTTGCCAGAAATGTGATATAAACTTTTATATATAACAGACGTACAATTTTTGTCTGGAATATATTAACATAATAGGTACCTGTTAGTTTTTAAATAATTACATTATAAATAATTTGCTTGTATATCTGCTTGTTACCCCTTTATTACCCCAAACTTAACATATTGTTCCCTTATACCTGCACGGAGGTACACTATAATTACAGAAACGTACACCGTAATTTCGGTGTACTTGCGCAGTTCTTTGCAGGTTGTATATCTGCTTGTTACCCCTTTATAACCCAGAACTTAACATATTGTTCCCTTATACCTACACGGAGGTACACTATAATTACAGAAACCTACACCGTAATTTCGGTGTACTTACGCAGTTGTTTGCGGGTCGTAATATAAAGCGTTACCAGCAACTCTCTGAGAGAACAAGACAAAATAAGATTTGAACATGTGGAAACTATCAATAACAGTGCATACATTAGCCGAGCTCTAGCGTGAATGACTGATGTGATATAAACGTTGGTAAAACAAATCTTGCTCCATGCTTAAAGGGCACCTATTATGGAATTTTGAAAATTACCTTTCATGTAGTGTGTAACATAGATCTAAGTGAACGAAATCATCCTGCAAAGTTTTAAATATGAAAGTTCACCGTATACAAAGTTATTGTCTCTCAAAAGTAAGAGTCGACTATATGACGTCACCTCGACAAGTTATTTGAATAAGATACGCCCACTCATTGCGCGCGCCTCGCAGACACCAGTGAAACTTGAAAACATCATGTCAACGAGACGCTGTTCTGAAGTGCGAATCAAAAGCGAACTTTTTTTTCACTGCCCAGGGACAAGCATGTGAAGAATCGGTGGCTAGAGTTTATATTTACAACTATACCACAGAAGTATAGCCGAACCTTGGGCTGTGTTCGCGTCATTTTAATGACGATTCCTTTACAAACATAAATGCTTTCAAGTGTGGATTCGCGAGCTAGTTAATACTGAAGGAAGGTTCAATACCAAGTTTATTTGGATCAGCTTCCTCCTCCGAATCACAACCTGTAAGTATTATTAATAATTGTTGCTTTTATGGGTTTTGTAGCATGCTCAATAAGTATGTGTGTGTGTTGTGTAAGTTACGCTCAGCGCAGCTTCTAGGTCTCCAATGTCATTTTTTTTTTTAAATGTATGAAATGTTTGTCGTTGTTATTGGAGTTGTCATAAAGAATAGAGCGTATTGTACTGTACTGTAGTACTGCAGTGCTTTATCAATATGTTTAAGCTTTGGGCTAACGCAAAAAATAACTGACTGGGTCATCTGACCAATCACCGCAGATTAGCGTCACGCAAATGAGGGGTTTGGAAAAATGAGTCGCTGAACGAATCATTTGGGAGTCGGTGAGCAAATCAGGTAAAAATAAATGCATATTATAAGACAACAAAAGTGTTTTTTGTCATTGCATGCATGTAAAACTGTTGTTGGGGACTCCCAGAACAATATTAGGAACATTTTAAATGCCATAGGTGCCCTTTAATTTTTCCTCAAAGTAGTGAGAACGACAAACAATCTGCATTAATAGACAGTTTTAGGTAATGGCCGACAACTGATTAGCAGAAGTATTTCAGTAAGACAGTAATAATGTGAGTTAGTCCGTTAGCAGGAGACCTACACAATATAAAACTCAAAACTAAGTATTTTAAACACCATCTTTCAAGAACAAGCGGTTTGTGAATCCTGCATTGAACTCCGAGATTTGAGAAGCAGTCAGTAAAATAAAGGGAACACAGCAAAAGTTTAGGATTACACTGCTGTGATATTATGGTAAATATGAATTTGAACCACTGATTCTTCACATGCTCGTCCTTGGGCAGTGACAAATAAACTGGCTTTACTTCGACATGATGCTATCCAGTATCCACAGGAATCAGATGCAGTGTTTGAGGGGGTTCAAGTTTTCCCTGGTGTCTGCGCGTGCAATAAGTGGGCGGGCAATATGCTAATGTTTCATCTTGACGTCACAACGAAACGGCCTATTATGACTCCTTGGAAAAATGAATCATTTCATTGAATCAGAGTCGACTCTTACTTTTGAAAGACAATAACTTTATATACAGTGCACTTTCAGATTTAAAACTTTACAGGATGTTTTCATTCACTTTAGAGCTATGTTACACATTACATGAAAGGTCATTTTCAAAAATCCGTAATAGGGGCACTTTAAATTAAATCATACATTTTAACAAAAGTAAAAGTATTTAAATTACAGTAATTAATTACTTGGTAACCCAACACTGGATATAATGTGTTAGGTGTTAGGCCTATTATCTCCCATTGTCTGATATTTTGCTCAATGTGCATGTTTTATGTGTATATACAGCATAAGTGGTTTAAAGTGCATTGTAATACACCATATAAAGGAGGACTAGCTCTGGGTATTGATTCCAGATTTTGTGATTTGATTCAGATTCACAAGCTCTGGTTTGATTCGATTCCATTCTCGATTCACTTTTATTTGATATGTACTCATTTGGAAATATTTCAGGTACACGTACGTTTAAGGCAAAAAATGTCTCTCAACTAATGCTGTTAACTATACAGGGTGCGTTGCTATTAAATTCAATTGATATTTACTTTCAGACATAGGTCTAATAATCTATACTCAAACAAACTAGACATATAAACATTTAAGGAAAAATATAATGCATATAATATAATGTGTTTAGCAATACACCACTCTTGAGGTCTTTTTTCTAAATGACTTTCCTGAGGTAAAAGTAACTTGTATCTTCACACAAGGTAAATATGAGAGTGACATCTAGAGGACAAGACTGGTCACAACAGGATTCATCTTAAAGGGATAGTTCACACGCAAAACCTGTTGTGAGCTCGGACAGACACTTCCTGTTTAATGTCCCGCTGGCAGTGCTTCAGAGCTCCGTACGTTAATGGAGCGTTTCATAGTGTTTGAACTTGGACTCGAATATAAAGAAATGCGGTCAAGGAGTTCAGTGAAGCTGGCAATATATTCAAATAGGCTATTCGAACTTCCCGGATCAATATTCTTGAGCTAAACGTTGTTAAAACACAAATGACACCTATTTACAATCACAGTGATCTTTATGTGCATGCGGCTGAGAGACAAGTCAAGTGCTAGAGGTCCATCTGCAAAGTGCAATATTGCCCAAAAAACGACTACAGCATCAACTCATATTCAAAAATACAAAAATAGTCATTAACTTTAATGTTGCACACTGTAGTGCCACCCAATTCAGCTTACACATGCATCAATGGTGACCCACTGGTCATACTACACTGCTTTTGCACATTTTTTATTATGAAAAATATTCAAAACTTCACTGTAACACACTAAATTTAGTTCACACATCACTGCTTTAATATTGGTTATACAACAGTTACATTTACAGTTATTATGCATTTGGAAGACACTAATATCCAAAGGTACACATTTACATTCTTATGAGTTCTTGCTTTTCCCTGGGAATCAAAGGTCATGTGACCTTGGCATTGCAAGCGCTCTACTGTTTGAGCTACAGGAAAACTAGTATGGGAAGTAATTGCACATAAAAAAATAAGTAGGCCTAGTATTTACACAAATTATATTGCTACTGTGCGCAGCTAACATAATAGTTGCAATCATAGCTTATGCATTATATTTGCTTACTGAATTTCAATGGCGTATAACAGTGTGAAGTTATTGATTTTATTTCATAATAAAAAATCATAACAATTATATGATTTTTTTTTTTTTAAATCAAACTAAGTATTGTAGTATAACCAGCAGGATAGCAGTGATGTGTGAACTAAATTTGGCGATAGTAGCTACAGTGTGTCATAGTGAAGCTATAGAATATGTTTAATAATATAAAATGTGCAGAAGGGTTTAGGGATTTGCACTTTGCAGACGGTCCCTTATTTGGACTTGTCTCTCAATCGGCTGTTTAGAGATACATTTATATTATAAAGCTCGTTTTGAGGAGAATTAGCTCGTTGTCTAGGTTACTGTGATTGTAAATATGTGTCGTTTGTGTTTTAACAACGTTTAGCTCAAGAATATTGAAGTTCGAATAGCCTATTTGAATATTGCCAACTTCACTGAACTCCTTGACCGCATTTCTTTATATTTGAGTCCAAGTTCAAACACTATGAATAGCTCCATTAACGTACGGAGCTCTGAAGCACTGCCAGCGCAGTAGCCTCTCGCTGCAGCCTGCGGTGGACATCCAACCCGGCCACATCCAAGTGTGACGTCAGAAGCCACCACGCCCATGCCCAAATTGGACACATTCTCATTAACGTTAATATAAAAACGTCTCTGGTTACTTACGTAACCTATGTTCTCTGAATAGGGAACGAGACGCTGCGGAAAGCGCAGTGGGATATTCTCTGAATGTGCCGATTGTCTGAAGCCTTATAGAATCACGCCAATTCATTGGCTGATGGCGTCCGCGCAATATGGCTCCGCCCCGACGCTCTTACGTCGCATCATACGTATTCGCGCGCGCGCCATCTGCTCCTCAGATTTCTCTGCCGAAAAGAAACTGTCAGCAGCGCGAGGAGCTTGGCCGCTAACGCAGCGTCTCGTTCCCTATTCAGAGAACATAGGTTACGTAAGTAACCAGAGACGTTCTCTTTCATAGGTTCTCTCAACGCTGCGGAAAGCGCAGTGGGAACGGACTACCAAACTCGCCAAGCTAGAGCGCTTTTATGACTGGTAGATAAAAGAGACAACGACCGAAACGAGTTCAAACAGAAAGAACCTGGGAACCCGGGGTCATGTCAAGATCCAAGCTATAGAACCTTACAAAAGTATGCGGAGAGGACCAGCCTGCCGCAACACAAATATCCTCCAAAAGTGCTCCTCTGAAAAGAGCTTGAGAAGATGCTACACTTCTGGTGGAATGTGCTCTAATGTTAAGAGGTGAAGGCAAGCCACGCACCCCATAAGCCAACGAGATAGCCTCTGTGACCCAGTGAGAAATCCTCTGCTTCGATGCAGCAAGCCCACGGCGGCTAGCACCGAAACAAACCAGAAGCTGGTTAGATTTCCTCCAACCGCCTGAGCGGTCTACATATATCTTAAGAGAACGAACTGGGCAGAGCAAGTTAAGCTCCCTATCTTCCTCAGATGAAAATGGAGGAGGGTGGAAAGCATTAAGGTTAACTACCTGAGAGCGGAAACTTGAGGAAAGAACCTTGGGGACATACCCTGGTCTCGGCCTCAAGGAAACTTTGACCAGGCCAGGGGCAAAGTCCAAGCAGGACTCGCTAACAGAAAGAGCTTGTAAGTCTCCCACCCGCTTTAACGAGGACAAAGCTAACAAAAGAGAAACCTTAAGAGTCAGAATCCTATCCGGAGCTGACTCCAAGGGCTCAAAGGGGGCTTTCGTCAAACCCTCTAGGACAACAGAAAGATCCCATGAGGGGACTCTAGGGGAGCGAGCCGGTTTCAGGCGCTTCACCCCACGCATAAAGGCAGAAACTAGCACTTACTGTGTGGGTCGTCGTTAGCGATGTAACGAGCACATGGCGGAGTACAGCGTCTGTAATCCATGGCAGCTTCACCGTAAGGAGAAACAGAGTTCCGCTTGAACAGTCGCAGAAGCGCCGAGAATAATCCAAATGTAATTGTAGCTCAGAAAAATCACGAGCGAAGGGCAAACGTGACCGCTTCGTTCTGAAGGCAGAGAAATCTGAGGAGCAGATGGCGCGCGCGCGAATACGTATGATGCGACGTAAGAGCGTCGGGGCGGAGCCATATTGCGCGGACGCCATCAGCCAATGAATTGGCGTGATTCTATAAGGCTTCAGACAATCGGCACATTCAGAGAATATCCCACTGCGCTTTCCGCAGCGTTGAGAGAACCTATGAAAGAGAACAGGAAGAAGCATCGAGAAAGAAGACGAAGGTAACTGCCAAACAAAATGCACAAAACACACTTGCGGTTTTAGTATAAACACTGTTCAACATAATAGGATTGAGTTGTATGAGAATGAGATGTTACCTGTTGAAATAGAGCTGAATTATCTTTAACTTACATATTTGGTCATTTAACTCCCCTGTGATGTCTCTTAACTGAGTTGTGTGTTATATTTGGCTGAGTGAATTTCGTATCAGTAAACGTTAGATTCTCAACTGAGAATTGTATACTATTATTATATCACCAATTTCATGTTGTTATTTGGATAAAGGGTAAATATAAAAAATATATTTCAGTGCTTATGTGTGACGTTACATCCTGTAAATCTTATTCTGCTTGAAAAGATTATGAGATTTGATTGTCACTCTGTCAGTTGTAAATACTGCATTGAAAAAGTTTGAAGTTGTTCAGTCATTGCTATGAAAAGAAGTTATACATGTTTATATAATGTAATGTGATGATAAACTGTTGTAATATGAATAAGTTTTATTATTAATTCATAGTAAATACAGTGACAGCAAGCCAGCCATCACATCAATCTTTCCTAACTATATTATACTTCTTTTCAGGAGTACTACAATTGTGAAAGCAAGTGATTGTTTGCCATGTCGGTAAGTAAAAATAAACTTTGGTTTGTAGATTTACACATTTGGAGTTTGGAATTAGACGTCAGTAACATATTCTATTTGACTTTCTCTCTCTACAACTCCAACATTTCATAAGTGTTAAATCAGAAATATATATTTCAGTTGAACATGTTAAACAAATCTCTCTCTCTCTCTCTCTCCTCTCTCTCTCTCTCTCTCCTCCTCTCCTCTCTCTCTCTCTCTCTCTCTCTCTCTCTCTCCTCTCTCTCTCTCTCTCTCTCTCTCTCTCTCTCTCCTCTCTCTCTCTCTCTCTCTCTCTCTCTCTCTCTCTCAGAGTTGAAGCCATTCTTGCAGCAACTGGTGGAAAAGGGGATCTTTTTGGTGCTTTTGTTCTAGCACAAATAATTTTGTTCTTTCATATAATATAAATAAATACATGTGTATATATAAATAAATTCATGCTTGAATCATTCTCGAGTTTTGCCTTCTGATATCTGGCCATATCATTTAGTGACTGCATGTGCTGATTCTATCGTTATTTTACCTGATAATGAGCAAACGAGTTAAACTTAAATAGGTTAATCAATATACAGTATAATTCAAGAAACTAAGACTCACTCCACTTTTTCAGTTGTTTAAAGATTGATATACATTTTTAATAATTTTGTTTTGTGTAAATTTATACATTTTTCAAAATGCCTCTGATGCATTTTGAATAAAAAAAAAAACACATTTTATAAAAATACTCCTGAGATTAAATGTCTTTCGAACTATGTATGTACAAACTAAAAAACGAGGGTCCTGTAACCGGTGTCCTAAAGCTGCAGCCTCCGATTGTGCAGGAATATACTATTGATTTTAAGTAGTATAGTGAATTTGTTGCTCTAAACAACTGTGACATTGGTTATTTTAACAAAAAGTTATCACACTTGCATAGATGGGTCATTTTAGACCCATGTGTGTAAACTTGATGTATTAACACAAAAGATTAAATAAAAAATTTTTACAAGATATTTTGAACTATGATGATATTTTGATATGTTAAACTCATAAAACCTGTACAGAAGGGAAAGACGAGAGATTAACTGTTTTTTATGTATTAGAATATTGTGCAAAAGTTCATTTATTTCAGCAATTCAACATAACTGTAAGGCATAATCATCAAATTTATAACACATAAATTGCTTGAAATATCTCACTTTGCATGTAATGAGTCTATATTATATATTAGTATCAGCTTTTAGTTGAATTACTGAAATAAATTAACTTTTGCACGATATTCTAATTTTTTGAGATTGGTTCTTTAATTTAAGGTTTACATAAATTCCATTCTGCTGTTCTATTATTTGATTTCAAAGTCATTTGCTATAACAGGCATTAACTAATAAGTGGATTCTTAATTTGGTTGTAAAAATGCAATATTTCTATAACCACATAGAAAGAAATGTAAAAAAAAGTTTAAATTATTTTTTTTATTTAGAAGTGCAGTTTGGATCCCATTTAATTAAGAAAGTGACAAAAACTCGTTTTAGTTTAAGTATAGATGCTCCCTTATACGTTTATTATAGCAAAACCACGATTATTGATTACCATTTGTGTAACAGAAATATAAGAGAAATACAAAAATATCGTTTTAAGGTACATTGTTTACTTGTACTACCATTTCATTAACTTACTAAACCAGTGAGCAATGATGAGGTAAGGTCTTGAGTGATCGTGATTTAGACCATTCCAAGCCTGCCAAAGCGTCACAATTTAACAGCAACAATAATCTGTAGCGTCACACCTCTACACAAATAACCTCATCTTTATTATAAACCAATAACTATGATAACAACCGTAAACATATTTCCGTCAGGAAGCAGCGCTTTTTTGCGCATGTGTACAACAAATCGAGTCACGTGCTGTAGTTGGACATGGGCGTGGCTTCTGACATCACACTTGGATGTGGGCCGGGTTGGATATCCACCGCAGGATGCAGGGAGCTGTACTTGTGCCAGCGGGACATTAAACAGGAAGTGTCTGTCCGAGCTCACAACAGGTTTTGCGTGCGAACGCAAATATCTTTGCGAGGGAACGCAAAAATTTTGCGTGGGAACGCAAATAACTTTGCGAGGGAACGCAAAAGTTTTGCGAGGGAACGCAAAGTTTCTCGGGGGAACGCAAAAGTTTTGCGAGGGAACGCAAAAGATTAAAAAAAAAAATTCTCCCATCCTAATTTTTTTTCCACCACCACGTCCCTTTAGGGGCTCCGTAGAATCAGACCCAGATCAGATGATGAAGAGACTCCGGCAGAATAAACACAAATAAGAATGGACCAGGACGTCTCGGAATGGTTATTTGATACATTTATCTACTTATAGAGTTGTAATCGCGTCCCCTTTGCAATTATGGAAGAGCAACACACACACAGACACACACAAACTGTGATAACGTTGGCGCAATTTTTTGAAACTACAAACACAAATACTGTGATAACGTTTGCTACGTACAAACGAATTTACATTTATGCGAGAGACCGTTGCATCATGTTTACATTTTTACAGGTGCTTATGTGGCAACTGTGAGAAGATGGCTACAGAACATACACAGTTTTTAATTCAATATCTTTAAAAATATATTTATAAACGTGGGTTACACACTATACAAACAAGGTTTAAATTATATCAGACATCCTACGACGACGAAAACAACTTTAGACACATTTGTTGTTGAATTGGCTGACGACTGAAATGACTGTTTGCTCAAAAATCATAAAATACACTACTTCTTCTGGAGGTGATGTTGGATCGCGAACAGTAGGCAACAATCCACACTTGAGGATTAACTTTGAAGCAAGACCTGCTTTGAATTGACCCTCGTTCACAAAACAGTCAGTCAGAAAATGATTTGCGCAAACATAAACGTATTTTGCGCAAACATAAACGTATTTTGGAAGTTTAAGTGGCGCCTTTCCTTCATAAATAAAATCCATCCACTGCGTTTTCAGTGGCTCTGATGTCGGAAGTAAGTGTAAACTACTATGTACATTATTACATCCCACAACAGAACACTTATGTTTCTTAGTAGACATTATACCGGCTGTCGTTGAAACAATGGAAAACGTACAGATGAGACAGTGCTTATGATTTATTGAGATTGTAAAAAAAACACTGGGTGGATTTTTATCATTCTAGGGTGGTTTTGCTCACACACTGCCAAGACACATTTATGTTCAAACAGCATGTAAAAGTGAGTTTTGCATAATACGTGCCCTTTAATATGTAGCGGAAAAAAAACACCCAATCTGGCAACATCAGCCACCAGTGTCAATGTCAATGTCAATGTCATGTTTATTTCTATAGCACTATATAAAACAACTCAGAGTTGACCAAAGTGCTTTACAATCTCATAGATAGCACCATTTACACAAGAAAGCAAACACACAAACAATGAAGAGCTTTTGCAGTCTCTACACTACATTAAAAGCCAAAGAGAAAAAATGAGTTTTTAACTTGGATTTAAAATCCGAGAGTGACTGAGCAGTTCTAATATTCAGTGGGAGACTATTCCAGAGTTTGGGGGCAATGACAGAGAAGGCCCGATCCCCTCTCATTTTTAGTCTTGCCCTTGGAACCGTCAACAGCCTGTGATCTGATGATCTGAGAGATCTCGATGGCTTATGAACAGTCAGAAGACTTATCAAATACGCAGGTGCCAGTCCGTTTAGGGATTTAAAAACCAATAGAAGGATGCGTCATCAAAACAAAAAGCAGCATGTATCGACAAAGCAGCGAGCGAGGAGGCATCGGGTGCTTCTCATTTCTTATTTGTGCATCCTAGTTTCCTTTCCTCGTTTCCTTTCCTCGCGTCTCAGCTCCACCCCCTGTAGGACGCGAGGGAAGGCTGCAAGGAAAAGAAAAGGAGGACGGAGTCACGGAGGAATCGAATGAAAGCTTTTTTATACATCGGAATACTTGATCACTCGAGCATCACTTCACAGCGTCATCAGCAGCGCTCAAAGGATCTGCCCTTATGTTGTTAAAGATTGTTTAGTCAAGAAATTCATAATAAATAACAATAAAGCAAGCTACCCTATTGAAATATGTGAGATGTGTGGTTTATATAAACTGCAAGGGTCAAGTATAAATTAAAATGATTGTGACAGATGTGAAGGGGGAGGAGAATTGATGCGTGCGTCACGTTTAGTCGATAAAACTCTTCCGCATAGGATACACCTGTGTATCCTCCTCGCTCATGACTCCTCTGGAAGCATCCTCACTCCTCGATCCTCGACTCCTCACGGAGCAATTAGAGAATTGAGATGTCCTTCAAGATGGCTGAGCTCGATCAGTTTCCGGGTTATAGGATGGAGGACAGAGGAGCGGGGAGACGAGGAGGGATATTGAGAAGCACCCATAGTAGGCCTATGATCATTTAAACTAGTTTTATGACAAGGTCGGTGAGGATGGGAAACATCTTACATTTCTGTGCAAACTTTGCCAGTCGATAAAATAATTGCTGTCTGTGGTTGTAAATGGGCTGTGGCAATAATTTAAAAAAAAGAAGCTTGCAGCAACATACGGAAAAGAAGAACTATGAACTAGTTCATTTTTTGAAGTATGAACTATGAACTGAACTAGTTCATTTTAAAATTTGTGAACTGAACTTTGAACTAGTTCATGTAGAAAATGAACTTTCCCAACACTGTTTACGATTCGCATACATGGACTTTTCTTTCATTTCAAATTATCACATAGCCTACACTGTTGTTATTGTCTAATTTAAAACTGTTAAGTAGGCCTATGTGTGGTGTGAAATTGTCTGATGTGCTAGACGAAATTGCATTGTTTTGTGGTAACGTTAGCCATGTTCTGTATAGGCTATCGGCTTTCTGACAGCCCGGCAAAGGCAATACAAATTTGAAAAAAGTGTGTCTATAATGTGATTGGCTAAACTGATTTTATTTCGGGTGCGGGTCGGGTCTCGGTTCTATTTTAAGCGGGTCAGGTCGGGTTGCGGATTTTAAAGGTGCCCTAGAATGTTTTTTTTTATTATTTTATAATGTTTCCTGGGTTGCCCTTATAATGTTAGTATGTTTTTTAGATCAAAAATAGTCATCATTTAGAAATAAAAGGCATTTTTCCTAGCCTGATTTTAGTCTCTGATTTGAACACTCTGTTTGAAGGGGCGTGTCTGCTGTGAGAACCGGCCACTGCTGTGATTGGCTGACATGCTTGCATATGAATGACATGTGAAACTCTCTCGAATACTTTCACTACAGCTGTTATATACAGTACGTTTTAACTATTACAGCTATTGAGATTAACGAATCGTGAGATGTTTTTAAAGTATTCAAATCTATTTCCATCACATAAAATGTTGCTGTGATGAGCATTGAGCAAGCAGATGACAGTCTGTTGATCGCGAGACAACGCAGTTTCTCTCTCTCATGCTTTCACCAATGTAAACACGATGACATACAGTAAGAGCTTCGTTGTGCAGTTGTCAGAAATGAAAAGACTTCCGACCGTGCCTTTTTCTCTCCGTCTCTTTATTAGGTTGTGAATGAATAATGAAAGACCAGCGCTGGGAAACCATTCAAAGAATAGCTTAGTTTGTACTTTCGGGGTCCCGTAATATATAGTGAAATATCAAGAGGAGTAACATACATCTAACCAATAGAAACATACATTCCTTCATCCCATATAACAATCCCATAAATGGTAAAGAAAAGTTAGATCTCCTCTGGAACTTAGAGATCCAGAAGGCCTTCTACCATACATACTGCACATCTTCTATAGGACACACACACACATACCTGTAAAAGGAGAGGGCTCTTTAGCTCCTTCCTTAATGTGACAGATGTTTAACTTACATGTAAACATGGAATGTGTGTAGACTAAACATTAACTCTGGACAGTGCTGAGAAGGAGAAAATATAATTCCTTACAATGCCCCCTTTGATAATGACAGTTATCCTATAACATAATTATCACAGTACATTATTCTCAGCATATTCTTTCTATACATAACAGTGAGTCGGGAATGGGACCTACAGTTGCCATTTTAGCATGTACTTGTACTGCAACTGTCAGTATCCTGTTATCAGGACAAGTCCAATTCCCCGTTGAATTTTGATGTGTAATCGATCCCACAGTACTAAGAAATAAAGGACAGAACAGTTCTTCATCTGTCGTTGGTGATTTAACACTTACATGAGGTCCGGAAGCACTTTGTGGCATTTTTGTACAAACATAACAGTCACTCTTTTTCCCCGTAGACTTAGCAGTGAAATTGGCTAACCTCCACCACATATTGGAGGCAAACGCATGTGGTTCATCTTCATGTCTCAGCCAAGTTTCATTACCACTGCTAATAAGTGCTTGTGTATAAATGAACAAGTTTGTCAGCACAATGAGGTATAATAGCGACTGTGCAAACATGGCTTTAATGGATTCAATGATAATTATTGCTAATCTCAATCAGCAATCTCGTTCTTCGTCTACTTCTCTTCCTCGTTCTCCTTTCAATCAATGTTGGATGTCCACCTCCGCATAGGCTTATGCGTTCCCCGGGGTTGGAGCTAACTTCACCCTGCTAGCATGGATCCACTGCGGCTGGAGGTCAGTCAGAACACCGGTCCTCGTCACAGCGATCACCGTGGCAGGCCCCAGATAGTTAGGTTACCCAAGTTTCGTGGGTTTCAGACACCTTATCAGCACCGATTGTCCTGGAATGAAAGGATGATTTGGCTTTTCTGAGGGAAGAGGGAGAGAGAGAGAGACATCACCATTTATGCCATTTAACGTTCTAACTAGGGAATCCACGTAATCTGCGATGATCACATCCGTGTCACCTGTGGAAATATTGCCAGCGCGACCTCTGACCCAAGGGGTCGGGAAAGGTCTACCCATGAGAATTTCAAAGGGAGACATTTTTGTAGTGGCTGATGGAGACATTCTCATTTCAGTCAGTACGGCAGGCAACAAATCAGCCCAATTTCTGCCCGTATCTAGACACGCTTTATTAAGACGTTCTTTTATCGTTTTATTCAAACGTTCTACGTTCGAAGATGACTGAGGATGATGCAGGATATGGAAGTGCCAATTAATACTAAGTTCTTTAGCTAATAATTGCGTGACTTTAGAAGCAAATGGAGTTCCATTGTCACTTGCTATAACGGTTGGAATACCGAAGCGCGGTATAATTTCTTTTTCCAGAACCTTTACAACCGTCTGAGCATTTTCTTTACCACACGGAAAAGCTTCTGGCCACTTAGTAAATCGATCGATAATCACGAGCAGGTATTTGTTATTTCCACATGGTGGCATGTGTGTAAAATCAATCTGTAAATATTGGAAAGGGAGTTCAGGATGCGGTAAAGCATCATGGGCGATTGCCTTGTGCCTGTTTGTTTGTGCACATATCAAGCAAGCATCCAATATCAACAAAGTATTCCTTCGAACATTTGCTATGCAGTATGATTGATTCAAATTTTGTATCACTTTCTCTTTTGATACATGCGATACACCATGATAATGCCTACACAGCATTACAACGGTGGATGCTGGTAGCGCGATTCTACCTTGTTTGTCTCTTAAGATACCAGCTTGATCTGGTTTTACTTCATTGGCTGCCCAGTGATTCAAATCGTTTTGAGTAGGATTAGCTTGCAGTATTTTAATGTCCAAATCATTAATCAGCGACGAACTCATCATTGGCACTTCGGTGCTCTTTTCATTTACATGTGGACTACGTATCGCTTCTTTTGCTGCCCATTTCGCTACTTCATCTGCAAATCTGTTTCCTTTGGCTTCATCAGATTCACTTGTTTTATGACCAGCTACTTTAATAACAGCAAGCTTCAATGGTTGCTGTGCTGCACTAATCAGCTCGGCCACAATGTTATGATGCGAAATTGGTTTTCCATCGGAGGTTTTGAAACTTCTTTCCTCCCACAATTTAGCAAAATCATGGACAACGCCGTACGCATATTTGGAGTCAGTGTATATATTGATGCACTGACCTTTCGCCAATTGACAAGCTCTCGTTAGTCCAATTAATTCTGCAACTTGTGCTGATTTATATGGCAACGAATATGCCTCAATTACACGATCAGGTAATTCAACAATAGCATAACCACACAAGTATAAATTGTCGTTTGGCTTGAAAACAGGATCCTTCTATAGTCTAGCTATATATCAAATATCTCCTTCCTCCAGGATAGATATTATAAAATATCTGGCCTGCAGGCAGTCGAAGTTTGGATTCTGGTCAGGCAGTCGTGGTCGTCACTCTCTAATTCACCATCCTTCAACAACCTGTGCAAATGTACAGTAGGGCCATATATAACAGAAGTTACTTTCAATGTTAAATTAGCAGTTGCTAATAATATAGCCTCATAGCCTGAACGGCGTTGAGCAGTCATGCGTTGAGTAGAAAGAAGTGTGTACTGTAAGTGGATGTGATAAAACAACCCTTTCAGCATCCTGTACCATGATAGCTGTCGCAGCCACTGCACGCAAACATGCAGGGAGTCCCCTAGCCACTGAATCAAGGGTTTTAGATAAATAAGCTACTGGACGAAACGTGCCCCCATGCTCTTGAGCCAGGATTCCCGCGGCTGTCCCACCACCCCCATGCACCTACAAATGAAAATCTTGGATGTAGGATGGCAGGCCGAGGCCAGGTGGCCTTAAAAGGGAGGATTTCAAATGTCTGAATGCTTGATTCATCTCATTTGTCCATACAATGTCCTCTGTATCACCCAGCGTAGCTTCTCGCAGGATTTTGTCATACATTGAACAGTTCGGCACCCACAGTCGACAGTAATTGACCAGTCCCAAAAAGCTTTGCATTTGTTTCCTTGTGGATGGATGCTTGAATGTAGCAATGGCTTTGACCTTGTCCACAGACAGGCGAACTTTGCCTTGTGACAGTTCATGGCCGAGGTAATTGACTTTTCTCTGCACCCACTGAAGTTTCTCTTTAGATGCTTTGAAACCAGCCTCTGCTAAAACGTTGCAGACAATTGTAGTGGCAGCAGCACACATGTCCTCAGAGGCACCAGTAACGAGAATGTCATCGTCATCAGCGTAAGAGCAGGCAGGTGTCAGGAGGGAGTCTGACATCCTTCAATGTTGCGTGCATTTCAGTGGAGAAAACAGCCGGAGAATCACTGAACCCTTGAGAGGGAGTCTTGTAATTCTGAAAACAGAAAGCAAAAAAGTGGCTGATTTTGTTGGTCAACAGGATGACTGAAGAAGGCGGAGCATAAATCAATAACAGAATAGAATGCATGTTCTAAAGGGATAGAATTAACAATAGTTTGTGCATCTGGCACAATAGGAGCAAGTGGTTTTATCAAATCATTAATTTTTCTGAGGTCTTGCGTTAAACGCCAAGAACCATTTGCTTTCTTAATTGGATTGATTGGTGTGTTATAAGGTGAATGAGTGCGGACCAGAATGCCTTGAACCAGGAGGTTTTCAATGAGGGGTCCAATTCCCTCCTCTTTTTCCTTTGAAAGCGGATATTGTTTTTGAAACACAGGCCTATTGGTTATTAGATTAGCCCTGTAGGGCCGGACATCTATCAACCCTACATCATCCTTGTGTTCCGCCCACAATTGAGGGTTAACGCCTGGAACTTCCTGTGTCAGCACAGTCGCAGACGAATCTTCAACGAGAGCACTTCCTGTGTCGGTTGTGATAGAAAAAGCTGCAGGTAACATCAATGTCATAGAATTATTATCAAAATTCAACTTCATACCAAGTTTATGCATTAAATCTCTTCCTAAAAGGCAGAATGGTGAATTTGGTATGATTGCAAAGTCATGCATTTTAAACACTTCTGGTACATCATTAGAAGTAACCGGTAACGGTGGCGTCAGCTGACAACGCACAGGAACATTACCTATCCCAACAGAATTAATTGTTCGTCCTGTGATTGAGCCTGTGTAAACAGCTGACGTCAATGATGATAGACTAGCTCCACTGTCAATTAAAAAAACATATGGTTTATAATAGGGCTGACTTCTAATAGTCGAGGATTCGACGATTCGATTCGGAGAGGTCTGATTCGACTATGAACCTCATAGTCGAATAGTAGGGGGTCTGTTCACATATTGCGTCTTTTGCGCGCTCAAGTTCGTTATTTCAAAATAGGCGCGCCGCGCGCGGTATGCAACCAATGAGCAGCCAGCAGCACACTACATGCCTGTAACGTCTGGACCACGTCCACATTTGTTAGCATTTACGGATTTATTGGCTCACAATGGCTTCTAAAAAATAATCAAAAGTATGGGAGTATTTCGAGAAGGTTAAAGATGACCCACAGAAAGTTAAGTGCAAGTTGTGCCAGCAGCTTCTTTCATATCACACGACGACAACCAACATGGCTCATTTGAAACGGGTAAGGCTTGTTAACTTTACAAACAAACAGTTCTACCACTCTTTTGTCAATACAGACATAAACCCTATATTAGTATAATCTTTGGGGAGACGCGTGCGTATTAATGAGTAGCCTACTCTAGCACACACACACAAGGTCTCTCGCGCTCTCCCTCTCTGTGCGCGCGTGTAATTAATGCTAGCACACACACACAAGGTCTCTCGCTCGCTCCCTCTCTGTCTTGCGCTTATTCAACGAAACCTATAATATGTAAAATTACATGTATGTTAGCGATGAAATACGGGACAAATCATGATTTTTTCATAATAAGTCGGGACACTAAAATTAGAGTTGAAATACGGGACTGTCCTGGGAAAAACGGGACGTCTGGTGAAAAAAAAAGGATCGACTATCAGTCGACTATGGCAAAATCTAACGAATCAGATTCGACTATGAAAATCCTTAGTCGAAAACAGCCCTAGTTTATAATCAACATTTAATTCAATGAATGGCAAAACATTTGATTTGTTTGGGTAAGACATTGAAATCATTGAGAAATTTTCACAACAGGGCTCAGTATTCTGCGGGCAGCGTCATTGTGTCTTCCAAGCAGTCTGATATTGCTTCTGAGACTGAGAGTTGGGAGAAAACGAAGGAGGGGGCTTTGGCACGTAGCCATCCGAGCGCCGACATATCTGGTTTCCATTATTCCTATGCAGCTCTGCTCTCTGCCTACAAAACTTGGCAGTGTGACCTGATCGGCCGCAAAAGAAGCAAATCAGTGGTTTATTTGTTTTAGGAAACGAACGGTTCTGAGCCGGCGCGGCATTCAACTGCAGCATTATGGGAGCCTTTCCCTGGGAGATTCAAAAATCCCCAGCGGAAGAAAGCTCCCGTAATCGTTTACCCAATTCATTAATAGTGATATTACTAATGTTGGTTGTAGTGATTCGAATCAATTGTGCAGTCTCATGCAGCATGTTATTTAGAAACGTGTTCACAAACAGCAAACAATTCTCATCATCAACAGGAATGGCAGATTCGTTTATCCAAACATTTTTGAATCTATGAAAGAACGCTACAGGACTTTCTCCTGTTCTTTGCTTAGTGTTGGCTGCATGTGAAATATCCTGTTTAGCTGAAGACAGCTTCAATAAAAATGCAGTCAATTGTTTGAAAAAATCATTGAGTCTTCTTGAACTGGCCCAAACCCAATCAACATCATAATCATCATCATCATCATCATCCTTCACCCTAAGTCCGCGAAAAGGTTGAGATAGATCAACAGGTTCTGAATCTTTTATCACCAAGCTACGAGCTGGAGGCGAATCGTGGGCTGGGTGCAAAAGATCAACCTCATCAATTAATTCGTCTTCGGTAATTTCGGCGGGGAGAGTTTTAGTTAATATAAACCTATAATCCCGTCCCGTAAACTGGCTATACGCCGTCGCACGCTTCAAAACCGAAACAAACTGGTGGGGGGTTTTAGCTGGATCGGGCAATTCTTTACAGATAGCGATAACAAGCTATCAGCAAGAGGCAACGGATGCACTTTAAAACCATCTGACGTTTCCACAAAAGGAAATGCGGTCGCGGTTTTTAAATCAGGGTACAATCTGTTTTTTACGCGCTCCGACGCTACAGGAGTCTCAATACACTCGTATTTTGGAGGTTGTGATATTATTTCGGCTGTCTTTGAGGGACTTTTTTCCTCCTCTGCGAGTGCATGAGAGGGAATGCGCTCCCCCCGCCCTGACTGCGCTCTGAGTGCAGGAATGTGTGTCTCTGCAGCCAGAGAGGGAGAAATATTTTTCTCTTTCTCCATCTCTGACTGAAAAAGAACAGCAGAAACTGCAGCGAAATCAACATTTGAAAAAATATTTTCTTTTGTCTGTTTAACTTTTTCTGGACCTCGAATCCAGTACTTTTTCATTGTGTCCCAGGTTTTATAGGACTTTTCCATGTAAGATTTGTCCCAATTTAAATCACCCCATCCACCAAATATCATGTCTTTAGCACTTTGCATATCGGATTGTTTAAATGATCCATCCCGCGGGAACGGATCCAATTGTGTTTTTACAGCTGACCAGCCAGCTAGATTTGATAGATACGGTTCAGTAAAAAATGCTTGATCATTCCGAATCATAAAATCTCTAGGAGTTTCATTAATTAACGGCGGACTTATCTTATTTCCCATTTTCTGAAAGCCACACAAAAATTTCTCCTCTAATGCCGAATAAATTTCAGATAATCAAATAAAAAACAAAAGAGAAGAAAAAAAAAATCTGTTTCAAGTGTTAGTAAAGTATTGTAGTCAAGAAAACAAATAGACAAGAAGAATAAAAAAAGAGGAAGAAAAAAAAAGGGAAAAAAAATAAACTATTCATTCACAAACCCAAAAGAACGACGGAGCTTTATGAAATATCTTGCAACAATATTTCCTTCTTACAAAAGTAAGGATATCACAAAAAAAACGAAGAAAATTGATCACTTTTTTCTTACGTTCGTCCCGCATTAATACACGAGGTAAACACAAAAATAACAACAAAAGAGGGAGCTCAAATCTCCTTTGTGTTCTTCCCGCATCTCTTATTAGAAACACGAGGATAACCTTCCCGCAATTATCAAACTACGAGGTACCACAAAGACAGACTGATCAGGTCTCCTTTGTCGGATCCCGCATTAATTAAAACACGAGGATTGTCTCCAAATCTGGCAACCTTTAGCTACGGCACGCATCAAAATATGTCTCAGCAGATAGGAAGATCTTTATCAAAAAGTTCTTCTTACCTGGAGAATCCCGGACGAGCGACCAATTGTCAGAAATGAAAAGACTTCCGACCATGCCTTTTTCTCTCCGTCTCTTTATTAGGTTGTGAATGAATAATGAAAGACCAGCGCTGGGAAACCATTCAAAGAATAGCTTAGTTTGTACTTTCGGGGTCCCGTAATATATAGTGAAATATCAAGAGGAGTAACATACATCTAACCAATAGAAACATACATTCCTTCATCCCATATAACAATCCCATAAATGGTAAAGAAAAGTTAGATCTCTTCTGGAACTTAGAGATCCAGAAGGCCTTCTACCATACATACTGCACATCTTCTATAGGACACACACACACATACCTGTAAAAGGAGAGGGCTCTTTAGCTCCTTCCTTAATGTGACAGATGTTTAAACATGGAATGTGTGTAGACTAAACATTAACTCTGGACAGTGCTGAGAAGGAGAAAATATAATTCCTTACAGCAGTGTAACAGCGTCATTGATTTCATAACGAGTTTGGCAAGAGAGATAAACTCGCGCTGTGTGGATTGTTCTTTGACCGCTTTCTGTATAGTTTATTCACTGAGAATTAGCCTATTTAACGTTAGTTATGTAGCAGCTATGCTCGTTACTTGGAGTTTGCTTTTGTTACTGTCCTAGGATCTTGAGCTGCATCTAACACAGTGTAAATTATCTTTAATAAAATCACTACTTACCGGTTGCGGGAATATAGTTGGAATTACCCCCTTCTTCAGTTTGAGACGCTGAGAGAAGCTTGATATTGTCCCAGGTTCGAAAATAAGTCCGTGGTGAAATAGGCAGAGCAAACTAACAACAACGAATTAAACTGTTGCGGTATCCGATTATATATAAACATCATCCATGCCTGTTGACATTTCTTTTCTGTGGGAAGGGTATGAAAAGTCCTCACATCCCCTGCACAGCCTGGAACATAGCATTTGTTTCCATGATCTGCCATTTTCTCTCTGATCCTCGCTTGCTCCGATGACTCGGCTGTGCAGTGTTTGTCATTGAGGGGTGGGATATGCAAATCTTTGGAGGCGTGATCCCCGACTGTTGCGTCACAGTCGTTATTATGTGGAGATTCGCCTGTTTTTCAGGGGTGTTTTTTAAAAACAAGATTTAAATAAGAAGGAGAAAACAATGGTGTTTGAGACTCACTGTATGTCATGTCCATGTACTGAGCTCTTGTTATTTAACTATACCAACATAAATTCAATTTCACATTCTAGGGCACCTTTAATTAGTGCTGCTGTCGGAAAACGGGTCGGATGCGGTTTTAAGCACTGCGGGTACGGGCGGGTGCGGATTTACAAAATCGGACCCGTGCAGCTCTCTGATGTGTGCTTCTTTTACCGATATATTTAACAATATATTTTGCATTTCTAATCCAAACAACGTCAAACGCGACACCAAATAGCAAGACACCTGTCAAGTTTGAAGTCCATCGGACTAACGGTTCCTGTAATTTATAGATATGTCAAATCGATTGAGAAAAACTGTAAAATTGTTTAAGATCATCAAATCATGATACAAGGAACAGCAGAGCAACAAACAAACAAAGCTTTATTCAGTTAATCATTATAAAGCAATGCATCAGAATGTGAATAATATTCGCTGTGTGTTTGCTGTAGAATCTGAAGAGCAGAATCTGGACTCACTGAAACAGGTAGAAGAGCAGAGGAGAGAAGAGAAGGAGGAAGCTTCCATTATACATTCCATCTAAAAAACATGATACAGAAATTAGTATTCTTTATATACTAATACTAATAATAATAATAGTAGGCTAGTTAATTAAATGGCATGTTTATTGTTGATCAATTTCATCAGTTTTCTAAAAACAATACAAAGTTACAAACTCTCAGAAAGCACTTGACAATTAAAAAAAAAACTTATTTTCACACTCTTTTTTCACTCACATTTTTATCTACTAAAATTAGATTTTTCGCTTCTGAAAAAATAACTTGTGTTTGAATTATAATAATCATTTGTGGAAAAAGGCAACTGTTAGTTGAATACATGTAAATGTACAGTAGATTAGCACACAGTCAAATAAAGACGAGTACCTGCTGCATTGCAAAGATTAGTGTCACAGCACTGGACAGACACTGACACTCCATATATCTTTTGGCGCCCTGGTTTACATTGATATAAACACCCTTTAGCTGTGGCAGACAACTCAGTGAAACCTGCAAAAAAGACAAACTTCCTATATAATAGGCTAAAGAAACAATTCCAGAAATCATGTTCCTCTTGCAATAGACTATTAATGCCAATTATGTGATGAGATTAAGCTATAATACTAACACTTCATATTATCACTTTCAGTAAATTTCCACTTCATACCAAATGATATTCCGCCTGTACCACTTGCACATTTATAATCTTCATCTGGACATGTCTCCGGCGCTTCCTCGTCACAGGAACCCATCAGATTAGGTGAACACGAGTAACACTTGAGAGAATAGCCTTAAAATTAGAGAGACATTCAGTGACATCAGTGTACCAAATAATACATTCAATACTTTCTGGTGTTTTTTTTACCTCCAGTGAGAAAAACAAAAAGAAGAACAACAGACACTCGCAGATCCATCATGTGAACAGAATAAAATAACAATATTTCCGTTCCTTTTATGTCTGTGATTAGAAAGGGGTGTGTTTAACAAGGGAACTTTGTGAAGTCATACACAAACTCAAACACCCACAGTTAATGTTTTGTTTCTCCTCTAGAATAACTAAGACCAGCTTTAATTAATGGATAATAGTAATGTAAGTTAATGGTTTTAAATGAAAAGTAGAAAAGTTCCTCAAGAAAAAGTTTAAATGCTGTTCGTAGCTGGTTGTTATAAAGCCATTGTGAGGCTCTTCTTGCTGGTTAATTTACATTTCTGCACAGTAAATTTGAAATCCGGTGAAGGGTGAGGGTCAGAATCCCTTGTCTCTTCAGATATTTCAATACATATATATCCTTTTCTATCAATATATCTATATTCTGTTGTTTAACTTCTTTAATAAAGTGATGAATTAATTATGTGCACGATCACATAATCAATTCTATTTTCTTATGCATAACTGAAATATACTTTGAATCATATGTGTTCTGTGAATGTTAACTAGTTCCTTTCAGGAACATTCCAGAGTCTCTCTCTCTCTCTGTTCCTGCATGTAGGCTGAAGGTCCTTTGGGGATAAGCTCTGTGATGCTCTACAGTCTCTCAGGGGAGGGGGCAGGAAGAACGCGTTAAACATATGTTTCAGATGTATACTGTGTTTGCTTATTACCTTTCCGTGACTAATTATATGGTTTAAAGTCCTATGTAATACTACCTAAATAGTAGAAGTGTGATTTTCTCTTGTTATTTTCCTAGGGAAGAAGTGTATGTTATTTTCACCCTCTCCTCTTCCTGAGGAGTGAATATTTTATCTTTCTGTTTTGGGTTTAATGGCCTGATAATGTTGTGCTCTGGCTCTCTTGTGCCCAGAGAAGAAATGTCGTTTGTCAGTGTTTTGTGTGTGCGTTTGACCTTCTACCCAGGTTTTGAACCCAGGGATGAACACCAGGCCGACTCGAAGACGCCCCGCGACCATATGCAAGGTCACTTCAGATGTAAATCTCGGGCTCGGACGACAATTGCGTTGATTAATGTTGATAGGCCGCATAGCTATCTATATGTTGTGACTTTATGTTCTCTTAGCCAATCAGAAGTAAAATGATGGAATGCATGACCTTGCAAGATGGTATAATTGATGTAAGATTTTGTGTAGGGTACGAGTTGGCTTTCGATCTCCTCTTGAGCCTTTGCCGTCAGCTCTACCAATTTAACTGCAAACTATACTTCAGTAAATTTTTGAATCTTTGATTGAACTTCTCGACTCCTGGTCTTCTTTCTCCATATCTGGTCCGGGTCACAAACTGTTATACCCCTAACACCGGAAATCAACACCAATAGAGTTATTTTCAACACTGATAGAGTTATTTTCAAACTGTTTATATGGGAACCACCCACAAAGTGTTAGTTAAAAAAATTCAAAAGTGTTGACTCTCACAACACCGATACAGTGTTACAATGTGAACACTAAGAGAGTAAAAGACAGTGGAAAATAACAGAAATTGGGAAGGAGGGGTTTACGACTTCTCAAGAAAACTGTATAAATGTTTTGTGTTGTAATCAAGCAGGGTATTTGCCCAAAGCTGGGTGGCTGCGGCTCTGGAAAGGGTCCTCAAGAAGATAAACCTTTTCTCTTTAAACAATTTTGGGCTTTCCCTTGGGCTAAGTCACCCATTATTTCATATGCAGTACAGCCTTCGGGCTAGTCCATATGTATTTCCACATAACTCTTTGAAGAAGTGGCTTCCGCAGCGTTCCTTCCTAAACAGAAAGGGCACGCTTTCCCAGTGTTATCCAATATCTCACTGTATGGGTTATCATGGAACAACAGTGTCAGACTCACTATGTGTAAGCCTTCTCCTATCGTCCTTCCAGGCAAGAAGGTGTAGAGGCTTGCACAGGGGCGCTGGATGGGGTGCAGCAGCTGTGGCGCTTTGGTAGGGATTCCTATTCCGTTGTAGTGACTGACCGATAGGGAACGTCTCGGTTATATATGGTAACCTTCGTTCCCTGAGGGAGGGAACGGAGATGTAGGTCCCGTCGCCACATCTGCTGCCGCCCGCCGGGGCGGCCAGCTTTCTCAGGCTTGGCTCCTCAGCAAAAAACTAGTGTGCAATCACAGCAACTGCTTGTTAAATACCCGCGCTGCGAGGCTGCACAGCTGTTGCAAATGATTGCACGCCAATGTGTATTGGCTTGTTTTAGTTTCACTCGAAGTAGATTGGCCTCTCTAGCGAGATTCCTATTGGTCAATCATGACCTACGTCTCCGTTCCCTCCCTCAGGGAACGAGGGTTACCATATGAGAATATTACTCTCAAATCATCAATGACGGTGCTGCAAAACCAAACAAGATGTTTAAAGTAATCAACAAACTCCTTAAACCTACCAATTCACTCATTTGTTCCACTGTGCAGCAGTGCAATAAGTTTCTGATATTCTTTGCTGATAAAATTGAGAATATTTATCAGTCTATTCACAGGACAGTCACAAACGCTCATCACAGAACAGAGCAAGGTGAGCATTTGTGCTTAAAAAACTTAAACTTTTTTATTTATTTTTTAATTGAGCGATGGTTTCGCTCCTTTAAGGTGAAATTAAAAGTTTTATCAAGTAGAATGGGGAAGACTCTATTCTTCAGTGATAAAATAATGATTGCTTGTGGTGAAAACAGCAGAGATAAGTGGAATTGAGGAATAATTATAATACTAAGTTGATTCTGCAGACTTACTATTTTATAGAAGAATAAGCCTTGAAAACCAGTGTTAATGAAATTGATGACATGCTAAATTTCTTTATGCTGTATGAAAAGTAACTAAATAGAATAGAGCAAAATGCTGTAAGCAGCTGTGCTCTAAAGCTCTAACTTTAAAGAGATCTGAAGATAATGTTTAGTTTTAGTTTGATAACCATTGTGAGTATGGAACAGTGATTGTTTACTTAGCCCGGCTTCCGGTTGTTGGATGTGTGTTTGTTTTGTAATCAGTGTTGTTGATGATAATGCCAAAATTTCAGGTTGTTTAGGTTGTTTCAGGGCTTCCGGTTGTTGGATGTGTGTTTGTTTTGTAATCAGTGTTGTTGATGAAAATGCCAACATTCCTAACAGTTAAAGGAAGTGCATTCCACAACCTGGGGGCTGCCACAAAGAGAGCTCTTTCACCCATTGTTTTCAGTCTGCAAGAAGGCTGTTTAAGTAAAAAAGAGTGGGCGGAGCGGAGAGATCGA
>JAZAVI010001116.1:0-27400 GCA_036326025.1 Chrosomus eos | reverse complement strand
ACTTAAATTTAAAAAACTATGGTCATTTTTTAAGTCTAAACCGGGGCCCTATAAGGAATACCAGGGGGTTAAACACAAGAAAAAACATAAACGTTGCCCTCTCCATCACTCCCCAAAATACCGTAAATGTCGTAAATGTTTTATATATATAAAACAATAATTTTCTAAAAGAGTAAATTAATTTATCAAAATACATTATATTAGCACGTTATGGTTTGTGTTTAAATTTTCTGTCAGTGACCCCTTGCACTGAAACCTATTCGTTGGATTTCTTCCCCGGGTTTGAATCATCTAGGTTAACCGCCTTCGATTAGAGATTGCTTTTTTTTTAAAAACTCATCAAAAACCGCGTGTTTGCGTTTGCCTTAGTTTTATGAACAGAGAAAAAACCCCCAGGGGGCCCAGTAACTTAAAAAATTTAAAAATAACAGCAAAAGACATATCAAGGGGCCCCCACACAAATAAAAATTTTAAGTTCCCCAAAACAAATATAGAAGTTTTTGCTACGTAGACTTGCAACATTGTACAATATTTACAGAGAAAATGGTACAGAGTTAACAAAAAACGATATAATCTAACAGTCATACCTCATATTATAATACGATTAATACTATCTAAATTGAATTCAGACCTGCATTTGATATTACAATGCTTTTGAAAACTGCACATTTGAAAACGACCGTCTTACTCACCTCAAGAGAATATCTGGGACGATTCATCAGGAACAGATCCGTTTCGTACATTTCGCAGCCAATCAGCAGCGAGCTTTGATTGTACAACCAATAGAATCACACCTTCTAGTGATGGGTCGTTTCATGAACGATTCGTTAATTTTGAACAAATCTTTAATATGACTCTGGAAATACTGAGTTGTCTCAGAGAGTGATTCAATCATTTGTGCTGTGCATGCGCAACATCCTATAAATTATGTTCAGGAAACAGAAATGATTAGTTCAACTGTCGATCGAGTCTTCGGGTTCGAGTCGTTCATTCATCCCGTGAAAGCCCCATAGAGACTATACTGTTTGTACCAGAAAGAGAAATGATTCACATCTAGAGTCTTCGGGTCTGAATCTTTCGTTCATTTTTGACGTTAGTCACTCATTCCCAAACTTCCTTATAAACAAGCACGTCGTCTGATTTGAAACTTGCAGTTACATGCTGCGTTTCTGGTCTCAAAATATAGCTTACAATTTAGATTGCAATGTATAGTTACTAAGGGAGCGAATGGTCATTTGAAATATATTATCTAATATCCATATTCCATCTCCCAGCATTGTCTTCCTCTTACAGAAATTCAGAAGTGCAGTATTATTAATTTTATTATTTTAATATTTTGCTTTTGGAGCAAATGGGAATGCAAAAATTTGATGCACTCCCATTTACCTCGATAGAAGACCACCTTGCTAGCAGGGAATGTGAAAGGAGTCCTCGCTCTCTGTTTTATTAATATAAAATATGGATGTGTGTATACAAATGTAATATACTTGCCAATCATCAGTATGAAAGCAAACAAACATGTATGAGAAGCTGTTTTATATTCCAGCCCGCTAAACTATTTAATTCCCTTGTTCAACAAAACCAATACTTGGCAAGGAAGCCCAGCCTACCCTGGCAAAACAAATTCTGGTTACCATAGTCACCATTTCTGGATAAAATATGATTTGTAAATAAATGATAAGACTTTTTGTTAAGTTTGTTGCTAGGCGGTTGCTAGGGTATTCTGGGTGGTTGCTAGGCGGTTGCTAGGGTGTTTTGGTTGGTTGCTAGGGTGTTCTGGGTGGTTGCTAGGGCATTGCTAGGCGGTTGCTAGGCGGTTGCTAGGGTGTTCTGGGTGGTTGCTAGGGCATTGCTAGGCGGTTGCTAGGCGGTTGCTAGGGTGTTCTGGGTGGTTGCTAGGCGGTTGCTAGGGTATTCTGGGTGGTTACTAGGGCGTTGCTAGGGTGTTCTGAATGGTTCCTAGGGTGTTGCTAGGTGGTTGCTAGGGTGTTCTGGGTGGTTGCTAGGGTGTTCTGGCTGGTTGCTAGGCGGTTGCTAGGGTATTCTGGGTGGTTGCTATGGTGTTGCTAGGTGGTTGCTAAGGTATTTTGGATGGTTGCTAGGCGGTTGCTAGGGTATTCTGGATGGTTGCTAGGCGGTTGCTAGGGTGTTCTGGGTGGTTGCTAGGCGGTTGCTAGGGTGTTCTGGGTGGTTGCTAGGGCGTTGCTAGGCGGTTGCTAGGGTATTCTGGATGGTTGCTAGGCGGTTGCTAGGGTGTTCTGGGTGGTTGCTAGGCGGTTGCTAGGGTATTCTGGGTGGTTGCTAGGGCGTTGCTAGGCGGTTGCTAGGGTATTCTGGGTGGTTGCTAGGCGGTTGCTAGGTGTTCTGGGTGGTTGCTAGGGCATTGCTAGGCGGTTGCTAGGCGGTTGCTAGGGTGTTCTGGGTGGTTGCTAGGCAGTTGCTAGGGTATTCTGGGTGGTTACTAGGGCGTTGCTAGGGTGTTCTGAATGGTTGCTATGGTGTTGCTAGGTGGTTGCTAAGGTATTTTGGATGGTTGCTAGGCGGTTGCTAGGGTATTCTGGATGGTTGCTAGGCGGTTGCTAGGGTGTTCTGGGTGGTTGCTAGGGGGTTGCTAGGGTATTCTGGGTGGTTGCTATGACGTTGCTAGGTGGTTGCTAGGCGGTTGCTAGGGTGTTCTGGGTGGTTGCTAGGGCGTTGCTAGGCGGTTGCTAGGGTGTTCTGGGTGGTTGCTAGGCGGTTGCTAGGGTGTTCTGGGTGGTTGCTAGGCGGTTGCTAGGGTGTTCTGGGTGGTTGCTAGGGCGTTGCTAGGGTGTTCTGGGTGGTTGCTAGGGCGTTGCTAGGCGGTTGCTAGGGTGTTCTGGATGGTTGCTAGGCGGTTGCTAGGGTGTTCTGGGTGGTTGCTAGGCGGTTGCTAGGGTGTTCTGGGTGGTTGCTAGGGCGTTGCTAGGCGGTGGCTAGGGTATTCTGGATGGTTGCTAGGCGGTTGCTAGGGTGTTCTGGGTGGTTGCTAGGCGGTTGCTAGGGTATTCTGGGTGGTTGCTAGGGCGTTGCTAGGCGGTTGCTAGGGTATTCTGGGTGGTTGCTAGGCGGTTGCTAGGGTATTCTGGGTGGTTGCTATGGTGTTACTAGGTGGTTGGTAGATGTCACAGATGGTTACTATGGAATTTGTAGCATTTTCTTGGCATGATTTAACACTTAGCTAATCAATATTAGCATGTAGCTATTCACTGCTAGCATGTGTAGCATGTAGCAAGTCCTGTTTGCTAGCATGAGTCAAAAGAGCCAACCCCCATCTCTATACGATGTTTTGATGCAGAGATATAGGTCTTGCAAAACGGTTGCTAGGGTACTCTGTTTGGTTGCTAGGGAGTGGCTTGGCAGCTGCCAATCATGAAGCTCCAAAGTCAATGTGAATGTATAAACCAACCCCCATCTCTATACGATGTTTTGATGCAGAGATATAGGTCTTGCAAAATGGTTGCTAGGGTACCCTGATTGGTTGCTATGGAGTTGATTGGCAGCTGCCAGTGTTGAATCTCTAAAGGCTTCTTTTCACTATGAATGATATGAACCAACTCCCATGCCTCTGTGACATTCAGAATGGAAGATATCCCTCTATAGAATTTGGTTGCTAAGCAGCTCTACAATGGTTGCTAGGGAGGGGCTAGGAAGTGTTGACGTGATTCATGATTGGCTGTTCGCTGCCCCGAGTCAAACGAGACCACCCTCGTGTTTCTATGACACTTCTATTCTGAGATATCCTTTTGATCTCTTTCAATGGAAGTCTATGGAACTTGTTGCTAAGGTGCTCTAAATGGTTGCTAGGGCGTGGCTTAATAGCCTCACAAGGATCCTGAGAGACTGATTGGTCGTCTGAGTAAAATGAGCCCGCCCCCTTGTCTCTACGACACTGTGATCCAGAGTTATGTTCAATATAAAAGCGGTTTCTATGGTGTAGGACGGCCCATTTCATGGGCCGTCCTACACCATAGTAAGTCAATGGGGCAACTTTGGGCAGCTCCTGCCCCCCAGGGGTGCAACTTTTACCCCATTGCTAGGTATGTTCTTATAGAGCCTGTCAGCCTCTTCAAATGTGGCAAATCACAAGTTTCTGCGAAATCCACGCTCTGAGCTATGACTCGTCAAAGTTTTTCGCAATGTTAAGTCTATACGTTTTTTTTGGCCGCTTTTTCGCCCCTGGGGCGAACATCGTACCCCCGTCCGCTTAGAAAAGTCATAGCACACCATTCCCGAACAGGCCGCATGTTTTGACACCTCATTCATGGGTCTGTGACAAAAACTGTGGGAGGAGTTGCGCGTCAAACTTTGGCCAGAAGAACTATAATAATAAAAAGAAGAATAATAAGTATGCACAATAACACTAATGTTGCCTTGCTTTCAGCAAGCACCATTAATAAAAATAAGTATGCACAATAACACTAATGTTGCCTTGCTTTCAGCAAGCACCATTAATAAGTATGCACAATAACACTAATGTTGCCTTGCTTTCAGCAAGCACCATTAATAACTAGAATGTACATTTCCAGGAGAAAATGTGAAATGGTGCTTGCAGTGGCAAAAAACACCACCCGGTTGCTAGGGTGTTCTTGGAGTTTGCTATGATGATGCAAGGCAGTTGCTAGGGTGTTCTGGGTGGTTGCTAGACGGTTGCTAGGGTATTCTGGGTGGTTGCTAGGTGGTTGCTAGGGTGTTATGGGTGGTTGCTAGGGTTTTTCTAGGTCATTGCTAGGGTATTCTGGGTGGTTGCTAGGTGGTTGCTAGGGTATTCTGGGTGGTTGCTAGGTGGTTGCTAGGGTGTTCTGGGTGGTTGCTAGTGCATTGCTAGGCAGTTTCTAGGGTGTTCTGGGTGGTTGCTAGGGTGTTGCTAGGCAGTTGCTAGGGTATCCTGGGGGTTGCTAGGCGGTTGCTAGGGTAATCTGGGTGGTTGCTAGGGCGTTGCTAGGTGGTTGCTAGGGTATCCTGGGTGGTTGCTATGGTGTTCTGGGTGGTTGCTAGGGCGTTGCTAGGCAGTTGCTAGGGTGTTCTGGGTGGTTGCTAGGGTGTTGCTAAGGTAATCTGGGTTGTTGCTATGGTGTTACTAGGTGGTTGGTAGTTGTCAAAGATGGTTACTATGGAGTCTGTAGCATTTTATTGGCATGATTTAGCACTTAGCTAATCAATAATAGCATGTAGCTATTCACTGCTAGCATGTGTAGCAAGTAGCAAGTCCTGTTTGCTAGCATGAGTCAAAAGAGCCAACCCCCATCTCTATACAATGTTCTGATGCAGAGATATTGGTCTTGCAAAATGGTTGCTAGGGTACTCTGTTTGGTTGCTAGGGAGTGGCTTGGCAGCTGCCAATCATGAAACTCCAAAGGCTGCTTGTCAGTGTGAATGATATAAATCAACCCCTATCTCTATACGATGTTCAAAAGCAGAGATATAGGTTTTGTAAAATGGTTGCTAGGGTACTCTGTTTGGTTGCTAGGGAGTGGCTTGGCAGCTGCCAATCATGAAACTCCAAAAGGCTGCTTGTCAGTATGAATGATATAAATCAACTCCCATGCCTCTGTGACATTCAGAATGGAAGATATCCCTCTTTGGATTTTGGTTGCTAAGGTGCTCGACAATGGTTGCTAGGGAGGGTCTAGGAAGTTTTGAGTTTATTCATGATTGGCTGTTTGCTACCCCGAGTCAAACGAGACCACCCTCGTGTTGTTATGACACTTCTATCCGGAAATATCCTTTTGATCTCTTTCAATTGAAGTCTATGGAACTTGTTGCTAAGGTGCTCTAAATGGTTGCTAGGGCGTGGCTTATTAACTTCACAATGATCCTGAGAGACTGATTGGTCGTCGGAGTAAAACGAGCCCGCCCCCTTGTCTCTATGACACTGTGATCCAGAGTTATGTTCAATATAAAAGCGGTTTCTATGGTGTAGGACGGCCCATTTCATGGGCCGTCCTACACCATAGTAAGTCAATGGGCAACTTTGGGCAGCTCCTGCCCCCCAGGGGTGCAACTTTTACCCCATTGTGAGGTATGTTCTTACAGAGCCTGTCAGCCTCTTCAAATGTGGCAAATCACACGTTTCTGCGAAATCCTCGTTCGGAGCTATGAGTCGTCAAAGTTTGTCTCAATGTTAAGTCTATGGGATTTTTTGGAAGTTTGTTCGCCCCTAGGGCAAACACCGTACCCCCGATCTCTTATAAAAACTCATAGGACTCTTCTCCTTAATAGGCTGCACGATTTGATGCCTCATTCATGGGTCTGTGACAAAAGCTGAGGGAGGAGGAGGGCCCCAAACTTTTTCCCGAAATAGTAAATGCTGTACTAGAAATTTTTCAATGGGGAAACTTTGGGCAGCTCCTGCCCCCCAGGGGTGCAACTTTTACCCCCTTGTGAGGTATTTTTTTACATAGCCTGTCAGCCTCTTCAAATGTGGTAAATCGCAGGTTTCTGCGAAATCCTCGCTCAGAGCTATGACTCGTCAAAGTTTGTCGTAATGTTAAGTCTATGGGATTTTTCGGCCGCTTTTTCACCCCTGGGGCGAACATCGTACCCCCGATCGCTTATAAAAGTCATAGCACACCATTCCCGAATAATTCACACGATTTGATGCCTCATTCGTGGGTCTGTGACAAAAGTATGAATGATATAAACCAACTCCCATGCCTCTGTGACATTCAGAATGGAAGATATACCTCTTTGGATTTTGGTTGCTAAGGTGCTCGATAATGGTTGCTAGGGCCTGGCCAGTAAGTGTTGAGGTGATTCAGGATTGGCTGTTTGCTGGCCCGAGTCAAACGAGCCCACCCTCATGTTTCTATGACACTTATATCCTGAGATATCCCTTTGATCTCTTTTAATGGAGGTCTATGGAACTTGTTGCTAAGGAGCTCTAAATGGTTGCTAGGGCGTGGCTTGATAGCTTCACAATGATCTTGAGACATTGATTGGCCGTCTGATTAAAATGAGCCCGCCTCTTTGTCTCTACGACACTGTGATCCAGAGTTATGTTCAATATAAAAGCGGTTTCTATGGTGTAGGATGGCCCATTTCATGGGCCGTCCTACACCATAGTAAGTCTATGGGGGCAACTTTGGGCAGCTCCTGCCCCTCAGGGGTGCAAATTTTACCCCACTGTGAGGTATGTTCTTACAGAGCCTGTAAGCCTCTTCAAATGTGGCAAATCACACATTTCTGTGAAATCTGAGCTCTGAGCTATGACTCTTCAAAGTTTTTCACCATGTTAAGTCAATGGGTTTTTTTGGGCAACTTTGGGCAGCTCCTGCCCCCCAGGGGTGCAACTTTTACCCCATTTAGGGGTATGTTCTTAGAGATCCTGTCAGCCTCTTCAAATGTGGCAAATCACACGTTTCTGTGAAATCTGATCTCTGAGCTATGATTCGTCAAAGTTTTTCCCCATGTTAAGTCTATGCGTTTTTTTTGGGCCAATTTTCGCCCCTGGGGCGAACATCGTACCCCCGATCGCTTATAAAAGTCATAGCACACCATTCCCGAATAAGCTGCACGTTTTGACACCTCATTCATGGGTGTGTGACAAAAACTGCGGGAGGAGTAGCGCGTCAAACTTTGGCCAGAAGAAAAAGAATAAGAACTAGAATGTACATTTCCAGAAGAAAATGTGAAATGGTGCTTGCAGTGGCAAAAAACACCACCCCGGTTGCACATGATTGCATATGGGCAAACAACCATGTATGTACGATGTTCTGGTGCTGAGATATGGCTTATTCATGTGTTTGTATGGTTACTAGGGAACACTATATGGTTGCTAGGGTGTTCTGGGTATTTGCTATGGTGATGCTAGGCAGTTGCTAGGGTATTTTGGGTGGTTGCTAGGACGTTGCTAGGCGGTTGATAGGGTATTCTGGGTTGTTGCTAGGAGGTTGCTAGGCGGTTGCTAGGGTATTCTGGGTGGTTGCTAGGCGGTTGCTAGGGTGATGCTAGGTGGTTGCTATTGTGTTCTGGGTGGTTGCTAGGGCATTGCTAGGGTGTTTTGGGCGGTTGCTAGGGCGTTGCTAGGCAGTTGCTAGGGTGTTCTGGGTGGTTGCTAGGGTGTTGCTAGGCAGTTCTGGGTGGTTGCTAGGTGGTTGCTAGGGTATTCTGGGTTGTTGCTAGGGCGTTGCTAGGCGGTTGCTAGGGTATTCTGGGTGGTTGCTAGGGCGTTGCTAGGCGGTTGCTAGGGTATTCTGGGTGGTTGCTAGGGCGTTGCTAGGTGGTTGCTAAGGTGTTCTGGGTGGTTGCTAGGCGGTTGCTAGGGTGTTTTGGTTGGTTGCTAGGCGGTTGCTAGGGTGTTCTGGGTGGTTGCTAGGGCGTTGCTAGGCGGTTGCTACTGTGTTCTGGGTGGTTGCAAGGCGGTTGCTAGGGTATTCTGGGTGGTTGCTAGGGCGTTGCTAGGCGGTTGCTAGGGTGTTTTGGTTGGTTGCTAGGTGGTTGCTAGGCGGTTGCTAGGGTGTTCTGGGTGGTTGCTAGGGCGTTGCTAGGCGGTTGCTAGGGTATTCTGGATGGTTGCTAGGCGGTTGCTAGTGTATTCTGGGTTGTTGCTAGGGCGTTGCTAGGCGGTTGCTAGGGTATTCTGGGTGGTTGCTAGGGCGTTGCTAGGCGGTTGCTAGGGTATTCTGGGTGGTTGCTAGGGCGTTGCTAGGCGGTTGCTAGGGTGTTTTGGTTGGTTGCTAGGTGGTTGCTAGGCGGTTGCTAGGGTGTTCTGGGTGGTTGCTAGGGCGTTGCTAGGCGGTTGCTAGGGTATTCTGGATGGTTGCTAGGCGGTTGCTAGGGTATTCTGGGTTGTTGCTAGGGCGTTGCTAGGCGGTTGCTAGGGTATTCTGGGTGGTTGCTAGGGCGTTGCTAGGCGGTTGCTAGGGTATTCTGGGTGGTTGCTAGGGCGTTGCTAGTGGTTGCTAAGGTGTTCTGGGTGGTTGCTAGGCGGTTGCTAGAGTGTTTTGGTTGGTTGCTAGGCGGTTGCTAGGGTGTTCTGGGTGGTTGCTAGGGCGTTGCTAGGCGGTTGCTAGGGTGTTCTGGGTGGTTGCAAGGCGGTTGCTAGGGTATTCTGGGTGGTTGCTAAGGTGTTCTGGGTGGTTGCTAGGCGGTTGCTAGGGTGTTTTGGTTGGTTGCTAGGCGGTTGCTAGGGTGTTCTGGGTGGTTGCTAGGGCGTTGCTAGGCGGTTGCTAGGGTGTTCTGGGTGGTTGCAAGGCGGTTGCTAGGGTATTCTGGGTGGTTGCTAGGGCGTTGCTAGGCGGTTGCTAGGGTGTTTTGGTTGGTTGCTAGGTGGTTGCTAGGCGGTTGCTAGGGTGTTCTGGGTGGTTGCTAGGGCGTTGCTAGGCGGTTGCTAGGGTATTCTGGATGGTTGCTAGGCGGTTGCTAGGGTGTTCTGGGTGGTTGCTAGGGCGTTGCTAGGCGGTTGCTAAGGTATTCTGGATGGTTTCTAGGCGGTTGCTAGGGTGTTCTGGGTGGTTGCTAGGCAGTTGCTAGGGTATTCTGGGTGGTTGCTAGGATGTTGCTAGGCGGTTGCTAGGGTATTCTGGGTGGTTGCTAGGGTATTCTGGGTGGTTGCTATGGTGTTACGAGGTGGTTGGTAGTTGTCACATATGGTTACTATGGAGTTTGTAGCATTTTCTTGGCATGATTTAACACTTAGCTAATCAATATTAGCATGTAGCTATTCACTGCTAGCATGTGTAGCATGTAGCAAGTCCTGTTTGCTAGCATGAGTAAAAAGAGCCAACCCCCATCTCTATACGATGTTTTGATGCAGAGATATAGGTCTTGCAAAACGGTTGCTAGGGTACTCTGTTTGGTTGCTAGGGAGTGGCTTGGCAGCTGCCAATCATGAAGCTCCAAAGTCAATGTGAATGTATAAACCAACCCCCATCTCTATACGATGTTTTGATGCAGAGATATAGGTCTTGCAAAATGGTTGCTAGGGTACCCTGATTGGTTGCTATGGAGTTGATTGGCAGCTGCCAGTGTTGAATCTCTAAAGGCTTCTTTTCACTATGAATGATATGAACCAACTCCCATGCCTCTGTGACATTCAGAATGGAAGATATCCCTCTATAGAATTTGGTTGCTAAGCAGCTCTACAATGGTTGCTAGGGAGGGGCTAGGAAGTGTTGACGTGATTCATGATTGGCTGTTCGCTGCCCCGAGTCAAACGAGACCACCCTCGTGTTTCTATGACACTTCTATTCTGAGATATCCTTTTGATCTCTTTCAATGGAAGTCTATGGAACTTGTTGCTAAGGTGCTCTAAATGGTTGCTAGGGCGTGGCTTAATAGCCTCACAAGGATCCTGAGAGACTGATTGGTCGTCTGAGTAAAATGAGCCCGCCCCCTTGTCTCTACGACACTGTGATCCAGAGTTATGTTCAATATAAAAGCGGTTTCTATGGTGTAGGACGGCCCATTTCATGGGCCGTCCTACACCATAGTAAGTCAATGGGGCAACTTTGGGCAGCTCCTGCCCCCCAGGGGTGCAACTTTTACCCCATTGCTAGGTATGTTCTTATAGAGCCTGTCAGCCTCTTCAAATGTGGCAAATCACAAGTTTCTGCGAAATCCACGCTCTGAGCTATGACTCGTCAAAGTTTTTCGCAATGTTAAGTCTATACGTTTTTTTTGGCCGCTTTTTCGCCCCTGGGGCGAACATCGTACCCCCGTCCGCTTAGAAAAGTCATAGCACACCATTCCCGAACAGGCCGCATGTTTTGACACCTCATTCATGGGTCTGTGACAAAAACTGTGGGAGGAGTTGCGCGTCAAACTTTGGCCAGAAGAACTATAATAATAAAAAGAAGAATAATAAGTATGCACAATAACACTAATGTTGCCTTGCTTTCAGCAAGCACCATTAATAAAAATATGTATGCACAATAACACTAATGTTGCCTTGCTTTCAGCAAGCACCATTAATAAGTATGCACAATAACACTAATGTTGCCTTGCTTTCAGCAAGCACCATTAATAACTAGAATGTACATTTCCAGGAGAAAATGTGAAATGGTGCTTGCAGTGGCAAAAAAACCACCACCGGTTGCTAGGGTGTTCTTGGAGTTTGCTATGATGATGCAAGGCAGTTGCTAGGGTGTTCTGGGTGGTTGCTAGACGGTTGCTAGGGTATTCTGGGTGGTTGCTAGGTGGTTGCTAGGTGTTATGGGTGGTTGCTAGGGTTTTTCTAGGTCATTGCTAGGGTATTCTGGGTGGTTGCTAGGTGGTTGCTAGGGTATTCTGGGTGGTTGCTAGGTGGTTGCTAGGGTGTTCTGGGTGGTTGCTAGTGCATTGCTAGGCAGTTTCTAGGGTGTTCTGGGTGGTTGCTAGGGTGTTGCTAGGCAGTTGCTAGGGTATCCTGGGTGGTTGCTAGGCGGTTGCTAGGGTAATCTGGGTGGTTGCTAGGGCGTTGCTAGGTGGTTGCTAGGGTATCCTGGGTGGTTGCTATGGTGTTCTGGGTGGTTGCTAGGGCGTTGCTAGGCAGTTGCTAGGGTGTTCTGGGTGGTTGCTAGGGTGTTGCTAAGGTAATCTGGGTTGTTGCTATGGTGTTACTAGGTGGTTGGTAGTTGTCAAAGATGGTTACTATGGAGTCTGTAGCATTTTATTGGCATGATTTAGCACTTAGCTAATCAATAATAGCATGTAGCTATTCACTGCTAGCATGTGTAGCAAGTAGCAAGTCCTGTTTGCTAGCATGAGTCAAAAGAGCCAACCCCCATCTCTATACAATGTTCTGATGCAGAGATATTGGTCTTGCAAAATGGTTGCTAGGGTACTCTGTTTGGTTGCTAGGGAGTGGCTTGGCAGCTGCCAATCATGAAACTCCAAAGGCTGCTTGTCAGTGTGAATGATATAAATCAACCCCTATCTCTATACGATGTTCAAAAGCAGAGATATAGGTTTTGTAAAATGGTTGCTAGGGTACTCTGTTTGGTTGCTAGGGAGTGGCTTGGCAGCTGCCAATCATGAAACTCCAAAAGGCTGCTTGTCAGTATGAATGATATAAATCAACTCCCATGCCTCTGTGACATTCAGAATGGAAGATATCCCTCTTTGGATTTTGGTTGCTAAGGTGCTCGACAATGGTTGCTAGGGAGGGTCTAGGAAGTTTTGAGTTTATTCATGATTGGCTGTTTGCTACCCCGAGTCAAACGAGACCACCCTCGTGTTGTTATGACACTTCTATCCGGAAATATCCTTTTGATCTCTTTCAATTGAAGTCTATGGAACTTGTTGCTAAGGTGCTCTAAATGGTTGCTAGGGCGTGGCTTATTAACTTCACAATGATCCTGAGAGACTGATTGGTCGTCGGAGTAAAACGAGCCCGCCCCCTTGTCTCTATGACACTGTGATCCAGAGTTATGTTCAATATAAAAGCGGTTTCTATGGTGTAGGACGGCCCATTTCATGGGCCGTCCTACACCATAGTAAGTCAATGGGGCAACTTTGGGCAGCTCCTGCCCCCCAGGGGTGCAACTTTTACCCCATTGTGAGGTATGTTCTTACAGAGCCTGTCAGCCTCTTCAAATGTGGCAAATCACACGTTTCTGCGAAATCCTCGTTCGGAGCTATGAGTCGTCAAAGTTTGTCTCAATGTTAAGTCTATGGGATTTTTTGGAAGTTTGTTCGCCCCTAGGGCAAACACCGTACCCCCGATCTCTTATAAAAACTCATAGGACTCTTCTCCTTAATAGGCTGCACGATTTGATGCCTCATTCATGGGTCTGTGACAAAAGCTGAGGGAGGAGGAGGGCCCCAAACTTTTTCCCGAAATAGTAAATGCTGTACTAGAAATTTTTCAATGGGGAAACTTTGGGCAGCTCCTGCCCCCCAGGGGTGCAACTTTTACCCCCTTGTGAGGTATTTTTTTACATAGCCTGTCAGCCTCTTCAAATGTGGTAAATCGCAGGTTTCTGCGAAATCCTCGCTCAGAGCTATGACTCGTCAAAGTTTGTCGTAATGTTAAGTCTATGGGATTTTTCGGCCGCTTTTTCACCCCTGGGGCGAACATCGTACCCCCGATCGCTTATAAAAGTCATAGCACACCATTCCCGAATAATTCACACGATTTGATGCCTCATTCGTGGGTCTGTGACAAAAGCTGCGGGACTAGTTACGCGCCAAAAAAGCGGCGGAATAAGAATAAGAATAAGAATAATAAATAGCATTGTGGTCAATGGGGCAACTTTGGGCAGCTCCTGCCCCCCAGGGGTGCAACTTTTACCCCATTTTGAGGTATGTTCTTACAGAGCCTGTCAGCCTCTTCAAATGTGGTAAATCGCAGGTTTCTGCGAAATTCTCGCTCGGAGCTATGACTCGTCAAAGTTTGTCGTAATGTTAAGTCTATGCGATTTTTCGGCCGCTTTTTCGCCCCTGGGGCGAACATCGTACCCCCGATCGCTTATAAAAGTCATAGCACACCATTCCCTGAATAATCCGCACGATTTGATGCCTCATTCGTGGGTCTGTGACAAAAGCTGCGGGAGGAGTCGAGCGTCAAACTTTTTGCCGGATTCCAAAAAGCAATAGTAATAATGTTGCCTTGCTTTCAGCAAGCACCATTAATAAGTATGCACAATAACACTAATGTTGCCTTGCTTTCAGCAAGCACCATTAACTAGAATGTACATTTCCAGGAGAAAATGTGAAATGGTGCTTGCAGTGGCAAAAAACACCACCCGGTTGCTAGGGTGTTCTTGGAGTTTGCTATGATGATGCAAGGCAGTTGCTAGGGTGTTCTGGGTGGTTGCTAGGCGGTTGCTAGGGTATTCTGGGTGGTTGCTAGGTGGTTGCTAGGGTGTTATGGGTGGTTGCTAGGGTTTTTCTAGGTCATTGCTAGGGTATTCTGGGTGGTTGCTAGGTGGTTGCTAGGGTATTCTGGGTGGTTGCTAGGTGGTTGCTAGGGTGTTCTGGGTGGTTGCTAGGGCATTGCTAGGCAGTTTCTAGGGTGTTCTGGATGGTTGCTAGGGCGTTGCTAGGCAGTTGCTAGGGTATCCTGGGTGGTTGCTAGGCGGTTGCTAGGGTAATCTGGGTGGTTGCTAGGGCGTTGCTAGGTGATGGCTAGGGTATCCTGGGTGGTTGCTAGGGTGTTCTGGGTGGTTGCTAGGGCGTTGCTAGGCAGTTGCTAGGGTATCCTGGGTGGTTGCTAGGCGGTTGCTAGGGTAATCTGGGTGGTTGCTAGGGCGTTGCTAGGCGGTTGCTAGGGTATTCTGGATGGTTGCTAGGCGGTTGCTAGGGTGTTCTGGGTGGTTACTAGGCGGTTGCTAGGGTATTCTGGGTGGTTGCTAGGGCGTTGCTAGGCGGTTGCTAGGGTATTCTGGGTAGTTGCTAGGCGGTTGCTAGGGTATTCTGGGTGGTTGCTATAGTGTTTCTAGGCGGATGCTAGGGTGTTCTGGGTGGTTGCTAGGCGGTTGCTAGGGTATTCTGGGTTGTTGCTATGCGGTTGCTAGGGTGTTCTGGGTGGTTGCTAGGGCGTTGCTAGGCGGTTGCCAGGGTATTCTGGGTGGTTGCTATAGTGTTTCTAGGCGGTTGCTAGGGTGTTCTGGGTGGTTGCTAGGCGGTTGCTAGGGTATTCTGGATGGTTGCTATGCGGTTGCTAGGGTGTTCTGGGGGATTGCTAGGGCGTTGCTAGGCGGTTGCTAGGGTATTCTGGATGGTTGCTAGGCGGTTGCTAGGGTGTTCTGGGTGGTTGCTAGGCGGTTGCTAGGGTATTCGGGGTGGTTGCTAGGGCGTTGCTAGGCGGTTGCTAGGGTGTTCTGGGTGGTTGCTAGGCGGTTGCTAGGGTGTTCTGGGTGGTTGCTAGGCGGTTGCTAGGGTGTTCTGGGTGGTTGCTAGGGCGTTGCTAGGCGGTTGCTAGGGTGTTCTGGGTGGTTGCTAGGCGGTTGCTAGGGTATTCTGGGTAGTTGCTAGGGCATTGCTAGGCGGTTGCTAGGGTATTCTGGGTGGTTGCTAGGCGGTTGCTAGGGTATTCTGGGTGGTTGCTATGGTGTTACTAGGTGGTTGGTAGATGTCACAGATGGTTACTATGGAATTTGTAGCATTTTCTTGGGATGATTTAACACTTAGCTAATCAATATTAGCATGTAGCTATTCACTGCTAGCATGTGTAGCATGTAGCAAGTCCTGTTTGCTAGCATGAGTCAAAAGAGCCAACCCCCATCTCTATACGATGTTCTGATTTAGAGATATTGGTCTTGCAAAACGGTTGCTAGGGTACTATGTTTGGTTGCTAGGGAGTGGCTTGGCAGCTGCCAATCATGAAGCTCCAAAGTCAATGTGAATGTATAAACCAACCCCCATCTCTATACGATGTTTACATGTAGAGATATAGGTCTTGCAAAATGGTTGCTAGGGTACTCTGTTTGGTTGCTAGGGAGTGGCTTGGCAGCTGCCAATCATGAAACTCCAAAGGCTGCTTGTCAGTATGAATGATATAAACCAACTCCCATGCCTCTGTGACATTCAGAATGGAAGATATCCCTCTTTGGATTTTGGTTGCTAAGGTGCTCGATAATGGTTGCTAGGGCGTGGCCAATAAGTGTTGAGGTGATTCAGGATTGGCTGTTTGCTGGCCCGAGTCAAACGAGCCCACCCTCATGTTTCTATGACAATTATATCCTGAGATATCCCTTTGATCTCTTTTAATGGAAGTCTATGGAACTTGTTGGTAAGGAGCTCTAAATGGTTGCTAGGGCGTGGCTTGATAGCTTCACAATGATCCTGAGAGACTGATTGGCCGTCTGAGTAAAATGAGCCCGCCCCTTTGTCTCTATGACACTGTGATCCAGAGCTATGTTCAATACAAAATCCCTATGCAATGTGCTATGCACCATAGTAAGTCAATGGGGCAACTGTGGGCAGCTCCTGCCCCCCAGGGGTGCAACTTTTACCCCATTGTGAGGTATGTTCTTACAGAGCCTGCCAGCCTCTTCAAATGTGGTAAATTACAAGTTTCTGAGAAATCCTTGGTCAGTGCTACGAGTCGTCAAAGTTTGTGGCAATGTTAAGTCTATGGGATTTTTTTTACCCAATGATTTGCCCCTGGGGCGAACACCGTACCCCCCATCGCTAAGAAAAGTCACAGCACACCTCTCCTCAATAATCCGCATAATTTGACGCCTCAATCAGGGGTCTGTGATGTCGGCGTGTATTTTTTAACAGATGATTACTATGGAGTTTTTAAAAGGAGTTTTTATAGAGTTTTTATAGAGTTATTTAGTATGGCACGAGGCCTGCGGCCTCGTGCCTATCGCCCACGGTTGCTAGGGTGCTGTAACTGGTTGCTATGGTGTGGCTATGAAGATTTTAGGCCATTACTTATTGGCTGCTTGATAAAATAAATCCTCTGAGGGAGAGAGAGAGGGCCTGACAGCAGGGCTGTCAGGCCCTTTTCTGTGGGTGTGTGTGAAAAAGTCGGTTGGGATTTAAATTTTTGAACATTCCGCAATGTTAAGTCAATGGGATTTTTGTGGCCGCTTTTTCGTCCGCTGTGCGAACATCGTACATCCGATCGCTTAGAAAAGTCATAGCAAAAATCCCCTCAATGAGACGGTCGATTTGACGCCTCACTCATGGGTCTGTGACACTACTAACACATTCATTTCAGGGCGGTCCTACACCATTGTAAGTCAATGGGGCAAATTTGGGCAGCTCCTGCCCCCCAGGGGTGCAACTTTTACCCCATTGTGAGGTATGTTCTTACAGAGCCTGTCAGCCTCTTCAAATGTGGCAAATCACAAGCTTCTGCGAAGTCCACGCTCTGAGCTATGACTCGTCAAAAATTTTCCCAATGTTAAGTCTATGCGTTTTTTTTGGCCGCTTTTTCGCCCCTGGGGCGAACATCGTACCCCCGATCGCTTATAAAAGTCATAGCACACCATTCCCGAACAGGCCGCACGTTTTGACACCTCATTCATGGGTCTGTGACAAAAACTGCGGGAGGAGTAGCGCGTCAAACTTTGGCCAGAAGAACTATAATAATAAGAACTAGAATGTACATTTCCAGGAGAAAATGTGAAATGGTGCTTGCAGTGGCAAAACTCGCCGCTCGGTTGCTAGGGTGTGGTACATGATTGCATACGAGCCAACAAACATGTCTGTACGATGTTCTGGGCTGAGATATGGCTTATTCATGTGTTCAGGTGGTTGCTAGGGTATTCTAGGTGGTTGCTAGGGCATTGCTAGACGGTTGCTAGGGTATTCTGGGTGGTTGCTATGGTGTTACTAGGTGGTTGCTAGGTGGTTGCTAGGGTGTTCTGGGTGGTTGCTAGGCGGTTGCTAGGTGGTTGCTAGGGTATTCTGGGTGGTTGCTAGGGCATTGCTAGGTGGTTGCTAATGTATTCTGGATGGTTGCTATAGTGTTTCTAGGCGGTTGCTAGGGTGTTCTGGGTGGTTGCTAGGCGGTTGCTAGGGTATTCTGGGATGTTGCTAGGGCGTTGCTAGGTGGTTGCTAGGGTATTCTGGGTGGTTGCTAGGGCGTTGCTAGGCGGTTGCTAGGGTATTCTGGGTGGTTGCTAGGGCGTTGCTAGGTGGTTGCTAAGGTATTCTGAATGGTTGCTAGGGTGTTGCTAGGTGGTTGCTAGGGTGTTCTGGGTGGTTGCTAGGGTGTTGCTAGGCGGTTGCTAGGGTATTCTGGATGGTTGCTAGGCGGTTGCTAGGGTGTTCTGGGTGGTTACTAGTCGGTTGCTAGGGTATTCTGGGTGGTTGCTAGGGCGTTGCTAGGCGGTTGCTAGGGCATTCTGGATGGTTGCTAGGTGGTTGCTAGGGTATTCTGGGTGGTTGATATGGTGTTACTAGGTGGTTGGTAGATGTTACAGATGGTTACTATGGAGTTTTTAGCATTTTCTTGGCATGATTTAACACTTAGCTAATCAATATTAGCATGTAGCTATTCACTGCTAGCATGTGTAACATGTAGCACGTCCTGTTTGCTAGCATGAGTCAAAAGAGCCAACCCCCATCTCTATACGATGTTCTGATGCAGAGATATTGGTCTTGCAAAACGGTTGCTAGGGAACTCTGTTTGGTTGTTAGGGAGTGGCTTGGCAGCTGCCAATCATGAAGCTCCAAAGTCAATGTGAATATATAAACCAACCCCCATCTCTATACGATGTTTACATGTAGAGATATAGGTCTTGCAAAATGGTTGCTAAGGTACTCTGTTTGGTTGCTAGGGAGTGGCTTGGCAGCCGCCAATCATGAAACTCCAAAGACTGATTGTCAGTATGAATGATATAAACCAACTCCCATGCCTCTGTGACATTCAGAATGGAAGATATCCCTTTTTGGATTTTGGTTGCTAAGGTGCTCGACAATGGTTGCTAGGGCGTGGCCAGTAAGTGTTGAGGCGATTCAGGATTGGCTGTTTGCAGGCCCGAGTCAAACGAGCCCACCCTCATGTTTCTATGACACTTATATCCTGAGATATCCCTTTGATATCTTTTAATGGAAGTCTATGGAACTTGTTGCTAAGGAGCTCTAAATGGTTGCTAGGGCGTGGCCTGATAGCTTCACAATAATCCTGAGACACTGATTGGCCGTCTGAGTAAAATGAGCCCGCCCCCTTGTCTCTACGACACTGTGATCCAGAGTTATGTTCAATATAAAAGCGGTTTCTATGGTGTAGGACGGCCCATTTCATGGGCCGTCCTACACCATAGTAAGTCAATGGGGCAACTTTGGGCCGCTCCTGCCCCCCAGGGGTGCAACTTTTACCCCATTTTGTGGTATGTTCTTACAGAGCCTATCAGCCTCTTCAAATGTGGTAAATTACACGTTTCTGCGACATCCTCGTTCCGAGCTACGACGCGTCAAAGTTTGTCGCAATGTTACGTCTATGGGATTTTTCGGCCGCTTTTTTCGCCCCTGGGGCGAACATCGTACCCCCGATCGCTTATAAAAGTCATAGCACACCATTCCCGAATAATCCGCATGATTTGACGCCTCTTTCGTGGGTCTGTGACCAAAACTGCGGGACGAGTTACGCGCCGAAAAAGCGGCGGAATAAGAAGAATAAGAATAACTAGAATGTACATTTCCAGAAGAAAATGTGAAATGGTGCTTGCAGTGGCAAAAAACACCACCCGGTTGCACATGATTGCATACGGGCCAACAACCATGTCTGTACGATGTTCTGGTGCTGAGATATGGCTTATTCATGTATTTGTATGGTTACTAGGGAACTCTATATGGTTGCTAGGGTGTTCTAGGTAGTTGCTATGGTGATGCTAGGCAGTTGCTATGGTATTTTGGGTGGTTGCTAGGTGGTTGCTAGGGTATTCTGGATTGTTGCTAGGAAGTTGCTAGGCGGTTACTAGGGTATTCTGGGTGGTTGCTAGGCGGTTGCTAGGGTGATGCTAGGTGGTTGCTAGTGTGTTCTGGGTGGTTGCTAGGGCATTGCTAGGGTGTTTTGGGTGGTTGCTAGGCGGTTGCTAGGGTGTTCTAGGTGGTTTCTAGGGTATTCTGGGTGGTTGCTAGGGCGTTGCTAGGTGGTTGCTAAGGTGTTCTGGATGGTTGCTAAGCGGTTGCTAGGTGGCTGCTAGGGTGTTCTGGGTGGTTGCTAGGCGGTTGCTAGGGTGTTTTGGTTGGTTGCTATGTGGTTGCTAGGGTGTCCTGGGTGGTTGCTAGGGCGTTGCTAGGCGGTTGCTAGGGTGTTCTGAATGGTTGCTAGGGTGTTGCTAGGCGGTTGCTAGGGTGTTCTGGGTGGTTGCTAGGGCATTGCTAGGTGGTTGCTAGGGTGTTCTGGGTGGTTGCTAGGCGGTTGCTAGGGTGTTCTGGGTGGTTGCTATGGTGTTGCTAGGCGGTTGCTAGGGTATTCTGGATGGTTGCTAGGCGGTTGCTAGGGTGTTCTGGGTGGTTGCTAGGCGGTTGCTAGGGTATTCTGGGTGGTTGCTAGGGTGTTGCTAGGCGGTTGCTAGGGTGTTCTGGGTGGTTGCTAGGCGGTTGCTATGGTGTTCTGGGTGGTTGCTAGGCGGTTGCTAGGGTGTTCTGGGTGGTTGCTAGGGCGTTGCTAGACGGTTGCTAGGGTATTCTGGATGGTTGCTAGGCGGTTGCTAGGGTGTTCTGGGTGGTTGCTAGGCGATTGCTAGGGTATTCTGGGTAGTTGCTAGGGCGTTGCTAGGCGGTTGCTAGGGTATTCTGGGTGGTTGCTAGGCAATTGTTAGGGTATTCTGGGTGGTTGCTATGGTGTTACTAGGTGGTTGGTAGATGTCACAGATGGTTACTATGGAATTTGTAGCATTTTCTTGGCATGATTTAACACTTAGCTAATCAATATTAGCATGTAGCTATTCACTGCTAGCATGTGTAGCATGTAGCAAGTCCTGTTTGCTAGCATGAGTCAAAAGAGCCAACCCCCATCTCTATACGATGTTCTGATATAGAGATATTGGTCTTGCAAAACGGTTGCTAGGGTACTATGTTTGGTTGCTAGGGAGAGGCTTGGCAGCTGCCTATCATGAAGCTCCAAAGTCAATGTGAATGTATAAACCAACCCCCATCTCTATACGATGTTTACATGTAGAGATATAGGTCTTGCAAAATGGTTGCTAGGGTACTCTGTTTGGTTGCTAGGGAGTGGCTTGGCAGCTGCCAATCATGAAACTCCAAAGGCTGCTTGTCAGTATGAATGATATAAACCAACTCCCATGCCTCTGTGACATTCAGAATGGAAGATATCCCTCTTTGGAATTTGGTTGCTAAGGTGCTCGATAATGGTTGCTAGGGCGTGGCCAGTAAGTGATGAGGTGATTCAGGATTGGCTGTTTGCTGGCCCGAGTCAAACGAGCCCACCCTCATGTTTCTATGACACTTATATCCTGAGATATCCCTTTGATCTTTTAATGGAAGTCTATGGAACTTGTTGCTAAGGAGCTCTAAATGGTTGCTAGGGCGTGGCTTGATAGCTTCACAATGATCTTGAGACACTGATTGGCCGTCTGAGTAAAATGAGCCCGCCCCTTTGTCTCTACGACACTGGGATCCAGAGTTATGTTCAATATAAAAGCGGTTTCTATGGTGTAGGACGGCCCATTTCATGGGCCGTCCTACACCATAGTAAGTCAATGGGGCAATTTTGGGCAGCTCCTGCCCCCCAGGGGTGCAACTTTTACCCCATTGTGTGGTATGTTCTTACAGAGCCTGTCAGCCTCTTCAAATGTGGCAAATCACACGCTTCTGGGAAATCTGATTTCTGAGCTACGAGTCATCAAATTTTTCACAATGTTAAGTCAATGGGGGTTTGGGGCAACTTTGGGCAGCTCCTGCCCCCCAGGGGTGCAACTTTTACCCCATTTATAGGTATGTTCTTACAGACCCTGTCAGCCTCTTCAAATGTGGCAAATCACACGTTTCTGCGAAAATCTCGATCTGAGCTACGAGTCTTCAAATTTCACCATGTTAAGTCTATGGGGCAACTTTGGGCAATTCCTGCCCCTCAGGGGTGCAACTTTTACCCCATTTTGAGGTATGTTCTTACAGAGCCTGTCAGCCTCTTCAAATGTGGTAAATCACATGCTTCTGCGAAATCCTCGCTCAGAGCTACGAGTCGTCAAACTTTGTCGTAATGTTAAGTCTATGGGATTTTTCGGCAGCTTTTTTGCCCCTGGGGCAAACATCGTACCCCCGAACGCTTATAAAAGTCATAGCACACCATTCCCGAATAATCCGCACGATTTGACGCCTCATTCGTGGGTCTGTGACCAAAACTGCGGGACTAGTTACGCGCCAAAAAAGCGGCGGAAGAAGAAGAATAATAATAACTAGAATGTACATTTCCAGGAGAAAATGTGAAATGGTGCTTGCAGTGGCAAAACTCGCCGCTCGGTTGCTAGGGTGTGGTACATGATTGCATACGACCAAACAACCAGATGTTCTGGTGCTGAGATATGGCTTATTCATGTGTTCAGGTGGTTGCTAGACGGTTGCTAGGGTATTCTGGGTGGTTGCTATGGTGTTACTAGGTGGTTGGTAGATGTCACAGATGGTTACTATGGTATTTGTAGCATTTTCTTGGCATGATTTAACACTTAACTAATCAATATTAGCATGTAGCTATTCACTGCTAGCATGTGTAGCATGTAGCAAGTCCTGTTTGCTAGCATGAGTCAAAAGAGCCAACCCCCATCTCTATACGATGTTCTGATGCAGAGATATTGGTCTTGCAAAACGGTTGCTAGGGTACTATGTTTGGTTGCTAGGGAGTGGCTTGGCAGCTGCCAATCATGAAGCTTCAAAGTCAATGTGAATGTATAAACCAACCCCCATCTCTATACGATGTTTACATGTAGAGATATAGGTCTTGCAAAATGGTTGCTAGGGTACTCTGTTTGGTTGCTAGGGAGTGGCTTGGCAGCTGCCAATCATGAAACTCCAAAGGCTGCTTGTCAGTATGAATGATATAAACCAACTCCCATGCCTCTGTGACATTCAGAATGGAAGATATCCCTCTTTGGATTTTGGTTGCTAAGGTGCTCGATAATGGTTGCTAGGGCGTGGCCAGTAAGTGTTGAGGTGATTCAGGATTGGCTGTTTGCTGGCCCGAGTCAAACGAGCCCACCCTCATGTTTCTATGACACTTATATCCTGAGATATCCCTTTGATCTCTTTTAATGGAGGTCTATGGAACTTGTTGCTAAGGAGCTCTAAATGGTTGCTAGGGCGTGGCTTGATAGCTTCACAATGATCTTGAGACACTGATTGGCCGTCTGAGTAAAATGAGCCCGCCCCTTTGTCTCTACGACACTGTGATCCAGAGTTATGTTCAATATAAAAGCGGTTTCTATGGTGTAGGACGGCCCATTTCATGGGCCGTCCTACACCATAGTAAGTCTATGGGGGCAACTTTGGGCAGCTCCTGCCCCTCTGGGGTGCAACTTTTACCCCACTGTGAGGTATGTTCTTACAGAGCCTGTAAGCCTCTTCAAATGTGGCAAATCACACATTTCTGTGAAATCTGAGCTCTGAGCTATGACTCTTCAAAGTTTTTCACCATGTTAAGTCAATGGGCTTTTTTGGGCAACTTTGGGCAGCTCCTGCCCCCCAGGGGTGCAACTTTTACCCCATTTAGGGGTATGTTCTTAAAGAGCCTGTCAGCCTCTTCAAATGTGGCAAATCACACGTTTCTGTGAAATTTGATCTCTGAGCTATGATTCGTCAAAGTTTTTCCCCATGTTAAGTCTATGCGTTTTTTTTGGGCCGTTTTTTCGCCCCTGGGGCGAACATCGTACCCCCGATCGCTTATAAAAGTCATAGCACACCATTCCCGAACAGGCCGCACGTTTTGACACCTCATTCATGGGTCTGTGACAAAAACTGCGGGAGGAGTTACGCGCCGAAAAAAAAGTGGAAGAAGAAGAAGAAGAACTAGAATGTACATTTCCAGAAGAAAATGTGAAATGGTGCTTGCAGTGGCAAAACTCACCACTCGGTTGCTAGGGTGTTTTACATGATTTCATACGAGCCAACAACCATGTCTGTACGATGTTGTGGAGATGAAATATGGCTTCTATATGTTGCAATATGGTTGCTAGGTATCTTCAAATGGTTGCTAAGGTGTGGTTACACAGTTACTATGATGATATTTAAAGACTGGTTTCCCAACAGAAACAAACAAGCAAAGCCCCATGTCTAAATGATATTCTGGCTCTGAGATATAACTCATTTATGTGTTTGTACGGTTGCTAGGGTACTCCAAATGGTTGCTAAGGCTTGTTAATACAGTTTATGGGGTAATATTTTAAAGAGTATTTGCACATCTGGGTCAAAAAATGCCAAACTCTGTGTTTTTACAATGTTTTGTTGCTGAGATATGGCTTGTAAATGTTCTTCAATGGTTGCTAGGGGCCTGTAACTGGTTGCTAGGGCGTGGTTATGAAGTTGATATGTCACTACTCATTGGCTGCTTAATAGGACGAATCAAAAGAGCCCAACCCCAAGCCTCTATGACCTTCTGAGCCAAAGATATGATTTTATAAATGATGTGCCAATGTTAAGTCTATGGGAGATTTTTCGGTAAATTTTTCGCCCGCCAGACGAACATCGTACACCTGAATGCTTACAAAAGTCATAGCACACCTCTCCTCAATAAACCGGTCGATTTGACACCTCATTCATGGGTCTACGACAAAAGATGTGGGAGGAGTTGCGTGCCGAAGTTTTGTCTAGGTGAATAGTAATTACAATACTAGAATGTACATTTCCAGGAGAAAATGTGAAATGGTGCTTGCAGTGGCAAAACTCACCGCTCGGTTGCTAGGGTGTGGTACATGATTGCATACGACCCAACAAACATGTCTGTACGATGTTCTGGTGCTGAGATATGGCTTATTCATGTGTTCAGTTGGTTGCTAGGTGGTTGCTAGGGTGTTCTGGTTGGTTGCTAGGCGGTTGCTAGGGTATTCTGGGTTGTTGCTAGGGCGTTGCTAGGCGGTTGCTAGGGTATTCTGGGTGGTTGCTAGGCGGTTGCTAGGGTGTTTTGTTTGGTTGCTAGGGTGTTCTGGGTGGTTTCTAGGGCATTGCTAGGCGGTTGCTAGGCGGTTGCTAGGGTGTTCTGGGTGGTTGCTAGGCGGTTGCTAGGGTATTATGGGTGGTTACTAGGGCGTTGCTAGGGTGTTCTGAATGGTTGCTAGGGTATTCTGGATGGTTGCTAGGCGGTTGCTAGGGTGTTCTGGGTGGTTGCTAGGCGGTTGCTAGGGTATTCTTGGGTGGTTGCTATGGCGTTGCTAGGTGGTTGCTAGGGTATTCTGGGTGGTTGCTAGGCGGTTGCTAGGGTGTTCTGGGTGGTTGCTAGGCGGTTGCTAGGGTGTTCTGGGTGGTTGCTAGGGCTTTGCTAGGCAGTTGCTAGGGTATTCTGGATGGTTGCTAGGCGGTTGCTAGGGTGTTCTGGGTGGTTGCTAGGCAGTTGCTAGGGTATTCTGGGTGGTTGCTAGGGCGTTGCTAGGCGGTTGCTAGGGTTTCTGGTGGTTGCTAGGCGGTTGCTAGGGTGTTCTGGGTGGTTGCTAGGCGTTGCTAGGGTATTCTGGGTGGTTGCTAGGCATTGCTAGGTGGTTGCTAGGGTTTCTGGGTGGTTGCTAGGCGGTTGCTAGGGTGTTCTGGGTGGTTGCTAGGCGGTTGCTATGGTGTTCTGGGTGGTTGCTAGGGCTTGCTAGGTGGTTGCTAGGGTATTCTGGATGGTTGCTAGGCGGTTGCTAGGGTGTTCTGGGTGGTTGCTAGGCGGTTGCTAGGTATTCTGGGTGGTTGCTAGGGCGTTGCTAGGCGGTTGCTAGGGTATTCTGGTGGTTGCTAGGCGGTTGCTAGGGTGTTCTGGGTGGTTGCTAGGCGGTTGCTAGGGTATTCTGGGTGGTTGCTAGGGCGTTGCTAGGCGGTTGCTAGGGTATTCTGGGATGGTTGCTAGGCGGTTGCTAGGGTGTTCTGGGTGGTTGCTAGGCGGTTGCTAGGGTTTCTGGGTGTGTTGCTAGGGCGTTGCTAGGCGGTTGCTAGGGTGTTCTGGGTGGTTGCTAGGCGGTTGCTAGGGTGTTCTGGGTGGTTGCTAGGCGGTTGCTAGGGTTTCTGGGTTGTTGCTAGGGCAGTTGCTAGGCGGTTGCTAGGGTTTCTGGATGGTTGCTAGGCGGTTGCTAGGGTGTTCTGGGTGGTTGCTAGGCGGTTGCTAGGGTATCTGGTGGTTTAGTGTGCTTAGGGTACTGATGGTTGCTAGGCGGTTGCTAGGGTATTCTGGGTGGTGGGTCTGGTTGGGTGGTTGTGGGGTGCGGCGGTGCTAGGGTTTGGTGGTTGCTAGGCGGTTGCTAGGGTATTCTGGGTGGTTGCTATGGTGTTACTAGGTAGTAGGTAGATGTCACAGATGGTTACTATGGAATTTGTAGCATTTCTTGGCATGATTTAACACTTAGCTAATCAATATTAGCATGTAGCTATTCAGTACTAGCATGTGTAGCATGTAGCAAGTCCTGTTTGCTAGCATGAGTCAAAAGAGCCAACCCCCATCTCTGTACGATGTTCTGATTTAGAGATATTGGTCTTGCAAAACGGTTGCTAGGGTACTATGTTTGGTTGCTAGGGAGTGGCTTGGCAGCTGCTAATCATGAAGCTCCAAAGTCAATGTTAATGTATAAACCAACCCCCATCTCTATACGATGTTTACATGTAGAGATATAGGTCTTGCAAAATGGTTGCTAGGGTACTCTGTTTGGTTGCTAGGGAGTGGCTTGGCAGCTGCCAATCATGAAACTCCAAAGGCTGCTTGTCAGTATGATGATATAAAACCAACTCCCATGCCTCTGTGACATTCAGAATGGAAGATATCCCTCTTTGGATTTTGGTTGCTAAGGTGCTCGATAATGGTTGCTAGGGCGTGGCCAGTAAGTGTTGAGGTGATTCAGGATTGGCTGTTTGCTGGCCCGAGTCAAACGAGCCCACCCTCATGTTTCTATGACACTTATATCCTGAGATATCCCTTTGATCTCTTTTAATGGAAGTCTATGGAACTTGTTGCTAAGGAGCTCTAAATGGTTGCTAGGGCGTGGCTTGATAGCTTCACAATGATCTTGAGACACTGATTGGCCGTCTGAGTAAAATGAGCCCGCCCCTTTGTCTCTACGACACTGTGATCCAGAGTTATGTTCAATATAAAAGCGGTTTCTATGGTGTAGGACGGCCCATTTCATGGGCCGTCCTACACCATAGTAAGTCTATGGGGGCAACTTTGGGCAGCTCCTGCCCCTCAAGGGTGCAACTTTTACCCCATTTAGGGGTATGTTCTTAAAGAGCCTGTCAGCCTCTTCAAATGTGGCAAATCACACATTTCTGTGAAATCTGAGCTCTGAGCTATGACTCTTCAAAGTTTTTCACCATGTTAAGTCAATGGGGTTTTTTGGGCAACTTTGGGCAGCTCCTGCCCCCCAGGGGTGCAACTTTTACCCCATTTAGGGGTATGTTCTTAAAGAGCCTGTCAGCCTCTTCAAATGTGGCAAATCACACGTTTCTGTGAAATCTGATCTCTGAGCTATGATTCGTCAAAGTTTTTCCCCATGTTAAGTCTATGCGTTTTTTTTGGGCCGTTTTTCGCCCCTGGGGCGAACATCGTACCCCCGATCGCTTATAAAAGTCATAGCACACCATTCCCGAACAGGCCGCACGTTTTGACACCTCATTCATGGGTCTGTGACAAAAACTGCGGGAGGAGTAGCGCGTCAAACTTTGGCCAGAAGAATAAAAATAAGAAGAATAATAAGTATGCACAATAACACTAATGTTGCTTTGCCATAGGCAAGCACCATTAACTAGAATGTACATTTCCAGGAGAAAATGTGAAATGGTGCTTGCAGTGGCAAAACTCGCCGCTCGGTTGCTAGGGTGTGGTAAATAATTGCATACGAGCCAACAACCATGTCTGTACGATGTT
>JAZAVI010001115.1:0-30387 GCA_036326025.1 Chrosomus eos | reverse complement strand
TCTCTTGTGCTTCACTTTACTATTGTGTTTTGTCAAAATAACTACGCGACTCGAACAGAACGGCATTTTTTGACATGTAAAACAACATGTTAAACATCCAACCAGAGTTCACATGCTGCATTTTGAGATGCATCATACTCAAATAAAATAAAAATGAAAACAAAAGATATAAATGGAGTAAACGCTATATGTGAATGATTAAAACTAAATAAAACGAACTTGGAAAAAAAAAATAATAAAAAAATAATAATAATAAAAATAAAAAGCAAGTGTATACTTCCGCTACCAGTTAGCTGTGTGACGAGTGTGTTTGATCCGCTATCAGTCAGCTGTGTGACGAGTGTTTGTGTGTTTGTTCAGAGCCTCCGAAGGTGCGCGTGACGCCGTCCGGGCCGCTGACGGTTCGACGCGGGCGAAAGCGTGACTCTCGAGTGCAGCGTCTCGGGGAAGCCACGCCCCTCTGTAAGCTGGCTCAAACAGGAAGGAGGAAGTGAGACGGAGATGGTTTCCATGACAACAGAAACCACTGCGTTACTACAGGTGTGTAGTAACCCACTACGTTACTACACTTTATAAGATATGCTGCTGCATAAATACACATAAAACCCATAGCAGATCTAGGCAGGTGGAGCTGGGGAGGTGGAGGAGTTCAGAAGAACTGTGATAGTGCTTACAGCAAACACTCAACCAGACTATTTAAATGTTGAGCAAGCAATCTCATTGGCTGCAGGATCAGCTGAGCCAATCAGCTTCTGCCATGTGGTAATGATGTGATTGCATGCAGAGAACCTATCAGCCTGCGAACTAGATATTTCCCTTTCGTCCCATTTTAAGATTCATTTCACGTTCTCTCTCCTCTCTCTCTCTCTCTCTCTCTCTCTCTCTCTCTCTCTCTCTCTCTCTCTCTCTCTCTCTCTCTCTCTCTCTCTCTCTCTCTCTCTCTCTCTCTCTCTCTCTCTCTCTCTCTCTCTCTCTCTCTCTCTCTCTCTCTCTCTCTCTCTCTCTCTCTCTCTCTCTCTCTCTCTCTCTCTCTCTCTCTCTCTCTCTCTCTCTCTCTCTCTCTCTCTCTCTCTCTCTCTCTCTCTCTCTCTCTCTCTCTCTCTCTCTCTCTCTCTCTCTCTCTCTCTCTCTCTCTCTCTCTCTCTCTCTCTCTCTCTCTCTCTCTCTCTCTCTCTCTCTCTCTCTCTCCTCTCTCTCTCTCTCTCTCTCTCTCTCTCTCTCTCTCTCTCTCTCTCTCTCTCTCTCTCTCTCTCTCTCCCGAAGGTGACAGTGATGGCAGCAGAGGATGCTGGGATATTCGTGTGCCGTGCTCAGAGTGGGGAGGGGCTTGCTGAGGGGCGGGTGGAGCTGGAGCTGGAGGGCGGAGCCTCGGGTCCTCAGGCCTGGGTTACCCACACCGATCTCACAGCCGTGGAGGGTCAGAGCGTCACCATGCACTGCAATGCCACCGGTAACGCCACTCTCAGGGACAATTTACACCATTAACATTTAAAGTCATGATGAAACGCAAGTAGCGGCAGTGTTCTTGAGGATTGTGTAGAGATTTAGTTGTCAGTCAAGATGTGGGCGTTGCACTCAAAAATGCAAATTGAGTTTTGACATTTTGATTCAAAATTACGAGGTCAAGGGTTAAAAAATAAAAGGTGATATTTGATTTTAATATGAAAAACGTATGACATTTTAATAAGAAATGAGATCACTCTTTAATATATCTTTAATATATAGTTTTCTTTTATATTTTGAATTAGTTTTTATTTTTACATTTCTGTTTACATTTTAATTTTAATTCATTTCTAAAATTTTCATTAGTTTGTGTGTTGAATATTAATAAAAACTCCATAGGCATTTTTTTATTTCAGTTTTCAGCAACTAAAATAAAATAAATTTAGATTATTTTAATATTTGACTTAATTTCAGTTAACGTTTATTTTATTTAAATTAAACTTTTTTAAAAATAGTTTAAGTTTTTGTTAAATATAATAACCCTTCAAAAAACACTATAATAAAAATATGAACAATTTGTGAAAATTTTATTTAATAAAAAATAATACAAAAATAATAGAAATATTTTTTTTAAAAAAGTACTGTATGCATGGATGGATGATTTACAATACGATTAATAACATGCATTTATAAAATAGACGGGGGATATTTTCATTTCATGCCAATTTTTTTTTTTTTTTTTGCGAAAGCATGCTACATCTGTCACACACATTTCTTTTAAACAGCACACATGAATGATTGTGAACTACACTGCTTTAGCCAATCAGAAACGCTTCCTGTGCTGAAGTCCGGTTGGCTGAATGTTTTTCTGGATGATTGTAGGGAAAGCTGTCTGGACAGTGAACTCATGATCTCACTATAATCCTCCGTGTTTCTCAGGGTCACCCACTCCGGCCATTTCCTGGTCGAAGCTGCGGGCGCCGTTGCCATGGCAGCACAGCGTGAGCGGCGCGAGCCTGACCCTCAGTAACGTGGGGCGGCAGGACTCAGGTACAGGTTTTTTAAACAGTGTATAGGCAAGTCACATTTATTTAAAGCAAAGCAGCTTCGAAGGTAAACAAGAAAATAACGGTAGTGAAGGTACACTATAACTTTGGTGAAAAAACAAAACTGCATGCATTTTGCGGAGGAACATTGTTTTGGTTGTGCTTTAACTATGAGTGACTGCAGATGAATATGATTATTCTGCTGCTCATAAACATTCACTTCTAGAAATATAACCAGTTTACATGAAAGCATCTCAAGCTGAAGATGTTACTGTATCTTTACCCATTAATAGACACGCTACTGCCTTAAAATAAAGCATTCAGCACTACATGTCAACCTTTCTCACTCACTGTGACAACTAACCTCACACACCAGACACACACACACACACACACACAACTAACCTCTGACCTCACACACCAGACACACACACACACACACACACAACTAACCTCTGACCTCACACACCAGATAATAATAATAATAATAATAATAATAATAAATTTTATTTGTATTGCACTTTACACGTGAAGAACACATCTCAAAGTGCTACAGGTGTACATATAAAAGCAATAAGAAAACATAAAAGGCAGTCAAGTGGGACAAGAAGTTAAAATATATTAAGAAAATGCAATTAAAAATAAATGTGTCTTTAATTTGTTTTTAAAAGTCTCTAAGGGCTGTGGCACCCTCAGGTGTATAGGGAGGGCGTTCCACAGTCGTGGCGCGGCCACCTGGAAGGCCCTATCTCCCATAGTGCATAGTTTAGACTTAGGGACCTGGAGTTTATGGCTGTCAGAGGAACGGAGATGGCGGGTTGGGTTATGGCTATTTAAGAGTTCTTTGAGGTACAGTGGTGAGTTGCCATAAAGACACTGGTAGGTCAGGAGACAGATTTTATAGTCAATCCTAAACCTAACAGGAAGCCAGTGAAGTTTATGGAGAATGGGTGTGATATGTTCCGATTTGCGCACCCCCATCAGGATCCTGGCAGCGCAATTTTGAATGTACTGCAGTCTCTGCAGGCTCCTGACAGGGATCCCGATGAGGAGTGAATTGCAGTAGTCCAGCCTGGAGGAGACAAAGGCACGGACTAGCTTCTCTGCGTCAGATAGGGAGAGGGAGGGACGCAGTTTAGAAATATTCCGGAGATGAAAGAATGCAGTCTTACAGATAAGTTGAATGTGGGTGTTAAATGATAAGTGGGGATCAAATCGAACCCCTAAGTTTGTTATGGAAGATGTCAGAGGAATGTTATAGCCTGAAAATGAATAGACAGTCAGGGGGGAGGATCGGAGTTGGTGTGGAGTTCCAATGAGGAGACATTCCGTTTTGGAGCTGTTTAACTGAAGGAAGTTATCAGTCATCCATGCCCTTGTCTCCTCCAGGCAGGCAGTTAGAGTGGTGAGTGATGATGTAGGGGATGTGGGGTCAAACCTGATATAGAGCTGAGTATCGTCAGCATAGGAGTGGAAAGCAACTGCATGCCTGCTGATGATGTGGCCCAAGGGGAGCATGTAAATGGAGAACAAAGTGGGGCCAAGAACCGAGCCCTGGGGCACTCCACATGTTACTGTGTGAGGCCTCGACCTAGCTCCCCCCAGGGCCACATACGCAACTCTATCAGTCAGGTAGGACTCAAACCACTGCAGTGCTGTGTGAGAAATACCAACATAATGTTGCAGACGATGGAGCAGGATGGCATGGTCAACAGTGTCGAAGGCGGCTGAGAGATCCAAAAGCATGAGGAGAGATGGAGAGCCCTGGTCTGCAGCAACAAGCAGATCATTTGTGACCCTGACCAGGGCTGTCTCTGTACTATGGCCTGCCCGGAAACCAGACTGAAATTTTTCATAAAGACTGTGTGAATGAAGGTGGGTACTGATTTGAGTGACAATAACTTTTTCGATGATTTTGGAAAGAAATGGGAGGTTAGAAATGGGCCGGTAATTTGATAAAATATCAGGATCGAGGGAGGGGTTTTTAAGCCGAGGATTGATAAGTGCAGTTTTCAGAGAAATTGGAAAATGACCGGATTGCAAGGAAGAGTTTATGATGGTGGTAATGAAAGGGCTTAAAAAAAATCTTATTTGATTTGATCAGGGCGGTGGGAAAAGGGTCCAATGAACACGTTGAGGGTCTCATACTGTGTATGAGAGTCTCAACCTGTCCATGTGTAGGGAGAATGAAGTGAGAGAATATTGGTGCTGGGGTTGGGGGGATGGATGGAGTGACATTGCCGGGTATTAGGTTAGAACGGATGGTAGTTATTTTTGTGATGAATGAATCAAGGAATTTATTACACTGGTCATCAGTACTGGGTTTTTGGCTCAAGACAGGTGGACTCAGAAGATAATTTATTGTTTTAAAGAGATGTTTTGAATTTCCCGGATTAGTGTTAATAATGTTGGAATAGTATTGTGACCGGGCCTGGCTGATTAATTTGGAATATGATCTTTGGTGCTCTCTATAGGCAGTTTTATGGACAGTCAGCCCAGAGGCAACATAGCGCCTCTCAAGGACCCTCCCAGCCGCCTTCTGTCTACGCAGCGCACCAGTGTACCACGGAGCAGAGCGTGTAAATGTTACAGTCCGTGTCTTGAGAGGCGCATGGGCATCAAGTATCTCTTGTAGACCAGTGTTGTAATGGTCGACAAGCATGTCAGTAGCAGAGTGATGGGCGGATATGGCCAGATTTTGTAGGTCATAGGACAGATGTTCGGGGTTAATTTCTTTTGTTTTGCGAAAGCAAATTTTGTGTTTAGGCTTATTGAATGAGGTCGAGAATGAAAAATTTAATGATATGGCATTGTGATCAGATATGCCTAAATCATGCACATGAACATTATTAACAGGAAAATTTGTTATAATAAGGTCCAATGTATGCCCTTTTGTATGGGTAGGGACAGTCACAAGTTGTCTAAGATTGAGTGTATCAAGAAGTTGTAATAGTTCTGTAGTATATAAACTTCCAGGAGAATTAACATGGATGTTAAAGTCTCCAAGGATTTCCACATTGTTTGACGTGGTACACACTGACAGAAGTAACTCAGTTAATTCTGAAATAAAACATGGGTGTGGTTTCGGTGGCCGATATATGAGGATGGTTGTAAGTGGAATGGGTTTTTCGCACGCAAAGGCCAGACATTCAAATGATGACAGCTTTGGCAAGGTCACAGAGGATAAGTGAAAGTCAGAGCGATAAATAACCGCCAAACCACCACCACGTCTATTTTCCCTAGCTTTTTCCAAATATGTGTAGCCAGGGGGACACGCTTCATTAAGTGCAGCATACACTTCTAATTTGTGCCAGGTCTCAGTGAGGCACATAAAATCAAGCTTCTCATCAAATATATGGTTGTGAATAAAAGATGCCTTATTGGTAAGTGATTGGCAGTTTAACAGTTCCATTTTAATTATTGACGGTGAAGTCCACTTTGCCAGAGAGCGCAGCACAGTAGAGTCTACTCCGCGTTTCTCAGGGCGCGCAGTGAGTAGTTCCTCCAGCAGGGGGCCTGGGTGTGGTCGGTTGTAGTTTTTTAGACACGAACCACAGGTGCTCTGATGACGCATCCACTGATGTCGTTTGTATGCGCCGTTGCTAGCAACTGTCCACAAGCTTGGAATAGAGCTCTCGGTGATGCATTCGGAGTAAGCAAAACGCCGCCGTGACCCTCTATGGACGTAGCGGGGTCGGCGGAGAATGCCCAGTTTCTTTAGAGCAGAGATGTTTAATGGGGCGAGGCAGGTGTTAAGTTCCAAGAGTTGGTTCGGCAGGTATCGGAGCATGGTGGATGTAGGAGTCGTTGTAATGCTACAGTTAGCAGCTATCAGTGGATCCGGCAAACGTGGATAAATGACGACTATGTACACCAGGACAAGTGACAGTACTCGTACTGACCCAGGGAACAAGTGTGGCATACACTGGGGTGGGGGGAAGCCCATGTGGACCCCAGGAAGTTTAGTTTCCAGGCAGAATCTGGTGGTAGCAGCCGATTAGACTAGTCGCGGACCAGCGCAGCCTCAACGAGCGAGAAAGCTTCAGCTAACCACAGCAATGCGACTGTCCGAGGATCCACACCAACGATGTGTTCGATTTACTGAACCAGTCCGGTCAGCAAAATTCCCATATCCTAGGGCGACAAAACAGCTCCAAACCACTCACCACTCCAGTAGCAAGGGCAACTCCAGGTAAGAAATATCCGAGCCTATATGTCTTAGTATCCAGAAAAGCTGGACAACAGGCTCAATATCTGCTATCCGTTGAATAAATCAGTGAGACAGGTACACAGAATAGTTGTAGCAATTTTAGCAGGCTGAGAAGCGGCGAACACACGACGCCAGCGTCCTCTCAACCCGGCCCTGTCGAAAAAAAAAAAAAACAAAAAAAAAAAACACACACACACACAACTAACCTTGACCTCACACACCAGACACACACCAGACACACACACACACACACACACACACACACACACACACACACACACACACACACACACACACACACACACACACACACACAACACACACACACACACACACACACACACACACACACACACACCTACCTCTGCCACTCCCACACCTGACAAAGCAGCCAGAGCAACTTTACTTTATTTACAGATATGTTAAAACTAAACCCATCCCGACAGGTCTAAAATATAAACACTTATAATAGGCTTTCCACAGAGAATCAGGGTAAGACAAAAACACATTTTAGAAGGAGGATTGATGACGTGTTGATTCATTATTATGTAACATGCGCGCTCATTTCAGTGTCTCTCTCTCTGTGTCTCAGGTCAGTACATCTGTAACGCCACGAGCGCGGCGGGTTTCAGCGAGGCCTACGTGCAGCTGGAGGTGGACTGTGAGTCACACACACACACACACACACTCTTATCACCGCTGACCTTGCCATCGCCAACACACGTTTACATTAGAGTCAGAAATCATGCGTGAGTCTGTGAGCTGGTCCCAGGTCAGTGTCGACGGTACACTTTAGGCTGATCCTGTAAGACGTCTGAGCTGAACCCACATCAGCTGCAGTCACTGAACCTCGAGCGGATTCTGAGCAGAGCTTCAACACACGGGAACCTGAAAATGAGCCGCATTTTAGCAAAAAGCAGTTTAGTTTCACACAAATGAAGAAGAGGACAATGAGTTTATAAATCACAGCACAGACCGATCTTTGCACTGAGGCAGTGGCGGGTCGTGCTAAAAGAGCCTGTGTGTAAACAATAAGTGTGGGGAAACAGCACTCATTTTGCAGTGAGCTTCCCTCTTCCCTGACCTTTTTTTTTTTTTTTTTTGTGAAATGTTTAAAAAAAATTGTTCATTGGAGGGGTCCAAGTTCCCAGGACCTTTGTCGCACTCGAACCACGAATACACACAAAAAAAATGTATCGATTTGATGAATTTTGTGGTTGAAATAAGTAACAAATCCCTTCCTCCTGGGTCAATTTGACCCCCTTAGAAATGAATGGAATCTAAGGAAAGCTTTATTGCATGAAATAATTTAAGTTGAAAGAATGTGAGGAATGTGCTTAAATTACTATTTATTTATTTATTATTTATTGATAAAACTAGTATTTAAAGGTAAATAAAAAAAATACTAACAAAATCTCCCCCAAAAAAATTGCATTAAAAAATATGATCAAAATGAAATATAAGCTTTCTGAAAAAAAAAAAAAAAAAGTAAGAATAATTTTAGGGCTTTAGGTCGAGGGAAGGATTTGTTACGAAGCGTAGGGAAGGATGAGTGTTAACTGTCATGTGTCCTCCTCAGCGCCGCCCTATGCCACCACTCTGACGGATGCGATATCCGCCCGTCCCGGGGACGCCCTGCGTCTGCAGTGTCTCGCTCACGGCACTCATCCAATCCGCTTCCGCTGGACGCGTGTGGGCGGAGCCTCCATGTCACCGGGGGCGGAGTCAACCAAAGACGGTCTGCTGAAGATCGCTCGGCTCAAAGCATCAGACAGTGGGACGTATAAATGTGTGGCGACCAATCACGTGGGGTCCAGCGAAGCGCTCACCAAAGTCTCTGTGAGAGGTGATAATGCTCTTCAAAAGTAAAATCACTAGGACTCCAATAATAATAATAATAGTTAAAATAATAATGTTTACGTCATTACTCATTTCCTTTTACCTCCCAACAGCTTAAATAGAGACCCGCTAATTATGAGGACATTAGAGACTTTGGGCCTACAAGACGATGAAGCTCGGAGACGAACATGTGACGTGTGTAGTGTTCAGAACACCAGTTCTGTCTGTATGTATTCTGCAATGGCAACTTTGGCACGCAAGTGAAATAAATAAACACATAATGAAGGTCACCATCAGAGGACTGTGTGTTTACACTGTTTTTTACTTCGTGAACATGAACATGTCTGCTAACTGAAGAAATAAACATTCTGCTAGATTTTCCATGTTAAATTCATTACAAAAAAAATTAAGACTGTATAACAGATAATAAAAAATAATGTAAAACATGACTGTAATTATAATCACTGAGATATTAATCCAACAATCTACACTGTATTTGATTAGATTTAATGTTTTTACCAGTTTTTAGACATTTATATGTTTTCAGTGTAGAATATACACTCACCTAAAAGATTATTAGGAACACCTGTTTAATTTCTCATTAATGCAATTATCTAATCAACCAATCACATGGCAATTGCTTTAATGCATTTAGGGGTGTGGTCCTGGTCAAGACAATCTCCTGAACTCCAAACTGAATGTCAGAATGGGAAAGAAGGGTGATTTAAGCAATTTTGAGCGTGGCATGGTTGTTGGTGCCAGACGGGCCGGTCTGAGTATTTCACAATCTGCTCAGTTACTGGGATTTTCACGCACAACCATTTCTAGGGTTTACAAAGAATGGTGTGAAAAGGGAAAAACATCCAGTATGCGGCAGTCCTGTGGGCGAAAATGCCTTGTTGATGCTAGAGGTCAGAGGAGAATGGGCCGACTGATTCAAGCTGATAGAAGAGCAACTTTGACTGAAATAACCACTCGTTACAACCCAGGTATGCAGCAAAGCATTTGTGAACCCACAACACGCACAACCTTGAGGCGGATGGGCTACAACAGCAGGAGACCCCACTGGGTACCACTCATCTCAACTACAAATAGGAAAAAGAGGCTACAATTTGCAAGAGCTCATCAAAATTGGACAGTTGAAGAGTGGAAAAATGTTGCCTGGTCTGATGAGTCTCGATTTCTGTTGAGACATTCAGATGGAAGAGTCAGAATTTGGCATAAACAGAATGAGAACATGGATCCATCATAACTTGTTACCACTGTGCAGGCTGGTGGTTGTTTTCTTGGCACACTTTAGGCCCCTTAGTGCCAATTGGGCATCGTTTAAATGCCACGGCCTACCTGAGCATTGTTTCTGACCATGTCCATCCCTTTATGGCCACCATGTACCCATCCTCTGATGGCTACTTCCAGCAGGATAATGCACCATGTCACAAAGCTCGAATCATTTTAAATTGGTTTGAACATGACAATGAGTTCACTGTACTAAAATGGCCCCCACAGTCACCAGATCTCAACCCAATAGAGCATCTTTGGTATGTGGTGGAACGGGAGCTTCGTGCCCTGGATGTGCATCCCACAAATCTCCATCAACTGCAAGATGCTATCCTATCAATATGGGCCAACATTTCTAAAGAATGCTTTCAGCACCTTGTTGAATCAATGCCATGTAGAATTAAGGCAGTTCTGAAGGTCTGAAGGCGAAAGGGGGTCAAACACAGTATTAGTATGGTGTTCCTAATAATCCTTTAGGTGAGTTAATATCGATATGATGGAGTATGTGTTTTCATATGATCATAACTTGATGGGAGTATATTAATAGCCCTAAGCTCCAACACAAACAGCTAAACATCAGATATAAAACCCAGCAGGACCCAAATAAAAGATTCAAAGCACCTAAACAAGACAGAAACAACAGTGCAGTCTGTTCTGTTGGGTTGTGTGAAGTCTAGTTCGTAAAAGTATAGGGAATTGAAACATTTCTCCGGGGTGTTAAAACTGTCCAAAAAAAAGGAAATGATGAATTTAATCCATTTTGGAATAAGGCTGTAACATATCAAAATGTGGAAAAAGTGAAGTGAAGTATATATATTTAGTGTGTGTGTGTGTGTGTGTGTGTGTGTGTGAATGATATTTAACATAACTATATTTCAGGTCAAATAATGATCTTTTAAAATTTTGTTGCTAACACTTCTCACAAACACCTTGTTAAAATTTTAATTGGGTTGATATAATCCCTTTATATTTGTGAATATCTTGCTTGAATATTTGCTCATGCTTGAGTCACACACAGACTTGGCATGCAAAACACAACAATGGTAACAATTACATTTTATTTAAAGTAATAAGTATATCCAGTACTCTCTACAATTCTTTTTCAGTTTCTAGAACTTTTGTAAGTGAACTATACTAACTGAGCATTTGTCAGGAAAACATACTATTCCTATTTCACTTCACTTGGTTTGTAATAGGTAATCGGTTTGCAAGTCTAACTCATTAGATTTTACAGTGTAAAGGAAGGAGGTACAACATATAATCCGGTGGCGTGCGGACCATAATTTGGTCCTGAACAACAAAACAAACAAAGAGATCATCGTAGACCATTCACCCTTGTGTGTCAATGAAGAGGAAGTGGAGAGGGTAAATCACATCACATTGGTCAATCAATACTTCTCATCTGGTAAAGAAAGCACAACAAAGGCTATTCTTCCTTGAAAAATGAAGCAGGCCAGGTTACCCACAGTGACTGAGATCTGGACTCTTGCCAAAACTCCCAATATAATTGACAAAGCTCTTATTTACATCATGTTTGCACTGGTAGTTATGATGAAAGCATTCGTTAAGTGTGCAGAAATCACTGCATTCATGGGCTCAACATGTGATCGGCTACATGCACATCTCTGCAACCTTTCATGCCACGATCTGAGAGATTCACTAGAGAGACAGGATCGTTTGTGGCACAGTGGATAATGCACTCAGTGAAAGATTGCACAGAGAGACTGGACTTACACTAGACAAGTGTGTCACTGTGCAGAGCAGCAGAAAGTGGAGGCAGCCACAAGCCAAAATCATGTCCTGCATTTGGAAAATCCTGTAACAACTGTGGAAGGAGCAATCACTATGCAAGATGCTGCAAGTCAGCATATAAACAGAAAGTTCACACAGTTGGTGAGGAAGAAGAGGAGGATGGGGAGTTAATTGTGGATGTGGTGCATGCTCGTACAACTGAAAAAGAGGAATGGATTGTGCCAATCGAAGTGAATGAGACGACAATACCAAGTTAGATACAGGAGCCCACGTAAACCTGTTATCTTTTGAAGACTATTAAACGTTCACTGTGAAAAGCAAAATTCATCCCATAAAAACAAAAGTGACAGGATACACTGGAGAACGTGTTCCTGTTAAAGGCGGATGCATCGTAACCACAAAGGATGCATTCAAACACAGAGACCAGCAGATAAGAGCATTGCTTCTGATCGTGGATACGAGTGCACAACCAATCCTGGGACTCAAGACATGTACAAAGCACAGTCTGGTCAAAAAAGTGTTTGTCGTGACATCAGATATTGCAAATGATCATGACTCACTCATAGAGGAGTATAAAGACTGTTTCAAAGGACTTGGATGTTTACCTGGATAAAACAAAATACGTGTGGATAAAAGTGTGTCTCCTGTTGTGCATCCTTGTAGGAAAATCCCTCTCGCATTGCGTGGAAAACTGAAAGAGGAACTAGCGTGCATGGAAAAATTAGATGTCATCAATAAAATATATGAGTCAACTGAATGGGTCAGCTCGCTGGTTGTTCTGTAGAAGAAAACAGGTGCTCTGAGAATGTGCTTGGACCCAAGGGACTTAAAGCAATCAAAAGAGAACACTTTAAGTTACAAACCAGAGAATAAATCATGGCACAGTTTGCTGGAGCTAAATGGTTCAGTAAACTAGACGCTTCGTCAGGTTTCTGGCAGCTGAGGCTGGACGAGGAGAGTTTGAAGCTGTGCACGATCAACACACCTGAGAGCAGGTACAGGTTTCTTCGCCTGCCGTATGATATCTTATCAGTGCCTTAAGTCAACCATAAGACTATACACATGATATTCGAGCACATACCAGGAGTAGAAACAATGATGGATGACATCATAGTCTGGGGGTCGAATCGAAAAGAACACGACGAAAGACTGAGACAAGTGCTAGACAAGACAAGGGAAGTGAATCTGAAGCTTAACAAAGACAAATGTGAGTTTGGAGTGAAAACACTTACCTTTGTGGGAGATGTGGTCAGTGAAGAGGGGGTGAAGCCTGACCCGAGAAAAACGTCAACAAACAACAAGATGGAAAGGCCAAACAACAAAGATGAGGTCAGACCTTTTCTGAGAATGGTCACCTATTTGGCCAAGTTTGTCCCACAGCTGTCAGCGCAGTCAGCACCTCTCAGGAGTCTTCCCGAACAGAAGAATGAATGGATCTGGTCCCATGAGCAGGAACAATATTTTGTGAAACTGAAAGAGACTCTGACACAGGAGCCTGTGTTAAAGTTTTATGACCCAGAGAAGAGAACAAGGATCTCAGCAGATGCGTCACAGTACGGCCTGGGAGCGGTGCTGCTGCAGCAATAAGACGAGCAGAGGCTACATGTCGCCTATGCATCCAGAGCCTTGACAAGCGCTGAGTCCAGGTAATCTCAAATTGAGAAGGAGCTGTTAGCGAACATGTATGCATGTGAACGTTTTCACCAATACGTCTTATGGTCAAGCTTTTGAAGTAGAAACTGACCATAAACCTCTGGTGTCCATCATGAGCAAGTTTCTTATTCCATCATCTTTATGTAAACAAATGCTCCAAAAGATACACAAAGGCCATCTCAGAGAAGTCAAGTGTAAACGACGGGCGAGAGAAGTTATGTACTGGAGGGAATCAACTAAGATATCAGCCAGACAACAGCGTCACCGACTACTATCCCAAAGTCAGAGTGCTGCAGTTAACATCAAGCAAGGCAGTCATCAGCTACCTCAAGACTGTCTTTGCCAGACATGGTGTACCATGGGAACTGTTTTTGGACAATGGGCCCCAGTTTTCCAGCTGCGAGTTTGCTGCCTTTGCCAAAGAATGGGGGTTTCAACACTATGGGGGTATCCAAAGTCCAACGGCTTGGCAGAAAGCTCTGTGAAAACAGTAAGAAAAAACATGATGAAAAAAAGCGCAGGACAGAGATGATTTTCAGAAAAGCTTACTGATCTATATGAGTGCACCTCTACAGAACGGACTATCACCAACTCAAATGCTGATGGGTAGACACATTCGCTCTAACCTACCAGTAAATGAAGACTTGCTTGCGCCCATAAGCGCAAACAAAGTCAGAAAAGTAAAGGAGGAACAAAAACAGCGGAACGATAAAACACCTGCCAATGCTGTAGCCGGGAGACATGGTGCGTCTCAGGGACATCTCTACATGGACATAGAGGCAAAAGGGACAGATAGGGGAGGAAGTTGGTCCACGCTCCTACAGGATCCAGACGGAGAATGGATTGTCTCTGAGGAGGAACCGCACAGATCTTCAACTACAGCCGACTGAAAAGGACACTACAGCTCAGGAGACGGTTCAACAGGACACGGCTGAATCTACGGAGCTAACTGACAGTGGTCTGACAGCAGTGTCTGCGTCACCAGCTGCTGCGACACCTTCCAAACTGTCGAAATCGCCAGCTGCTGAAAGACAGGCTAGAACTAGAACCAGCAGCCATGTCACCATGTAGCCCAAGACCACTGAAGCTAAGCAGGGTTGAGCCTGGTTAATATCTGGATGGGAGACCTCCTGAGAAAACCAGGTTGCTGCTGGAAGAGGTGTTAGTGAGGCCAGCAGGGGGCGCTCACCCTGTGGTCTGTGTGGGTCCTAACACCCCAGTATAGTGATGGGGACACTATACTGTTAAAAAGCACTGTCCTACGGATGAGACGTTAAACCGAGGTCCTGACTCTCTGTGGTCATAAAAAATCCCAGGATGTCCTTCGATAAAGAGTAGGGGTGTCTGTCTATCATGGCCTCCTAATAATCCCTATATACTGATTGGCTTCATCACTTGGTCTCCTCTCCACCAGTAAGCTGGTGAGTGGTGGGCGTTCTGGCGCAATATGGCTGCCATCACATCATCCAGGTGGATAAAAAAATAATAATAATAATATGCGTTTAAATTGAAAAAGTTGTTTACAAGTAGTTACAGGCTTAAAAAAAAAAAAAAAAAAAATATATATATATATATATATATATATATATATATATATATATATATATATATATATATATATATATATATAAAATAGGGTCATATCACTGCTTTTTGTTATTGTTCTGTGCAAAGACCTGGGGCCTGTACCATGAAGGTAGTTGAACAAACTCAGGGTTACAGGATTAGGTTTGAGTTGACAAAACCAAACCAATCCAGCCAGGCTTTGTTGGCCAGATGCTGACCATCAACTTTCTCTGTCAACTCAGGCTTTGATCCTGAGTTTAGGAGTTTAGGTGTGACAACATCAGTAGCAAACAGCCAATCACATGCTGAGAAAGAGTGAAACCGTGATTCATTTCTCGCGAGAGAAGCAGTGAGATTTACTTCTCTCTTTTGCAAGAATATTACAAGATTAAAAAAATATTAAGAATTTAAACAAATTTACACAGAAAGAAGAAAATAGCTGTCTATGAAAGAGGATAACTAAAAAGTCTTGCTATATCAGTGCAAGTAAAAGTTGTGAAGTTGGATTATACAACTGATAAAGGTATAGAGAGAATTGAACATTTAAGCTCACGTCACATGTAGTAATTGTATAGTTTATCTATTGATTCTAAAGCATATTTATATTACCTTTATATATTTATTAATTTAAACTGTGCATAATAAATTTACTACAAATAAATAACTACAATTTTACATGTGTGATTGATTAAAGTTATAATAATTAAATAGTGATATCCATTTATTCTAAATAAGTATTAGTAAAAGCCAGACAATTTTGTCTTCAAAAATCATTTGCCATGTAGTGACCTTTAATTTGGAGTAGAAACAGGGGCAGTGGCTTTATTTAGACATGTGTCACTTTGTTCACAGCTGATTGGTCCAAGTTCAGTTTAAGATCTCTTACCTGGAACATAACCTGCCCTGGACCAGGTTAGCCGTGGAGTGCAAGTTACTATGGCGATGAGCACTGCTAAAAGCCAAACCACTTTCATGGTGCCTAAAACCCATGGTTGCCGCAAACTAAACTGAAACATACCTGGCTAGCCACCTAAACCATGGTACAGGCCCCTGCTTGTATTTATAACTTGAATTTCGTACCTTCATTTTTTTTTTCTTTACTTTTGCAGGTTAATGGAGAATATTTGGCTTGAAGAAATAAGGCGAAAGGTAAAGGATACTCGAGTCATTCACGAGGTCATACCTTTTTCTGGGGAGGAGACTGATTTCATGCAGGGTTACATTAAGAAACTGAGGAAACAAAAAGCATCTTCAGGTCCCCTGTCTCTACTCATAAAGACTACTTTTACTTTGCATGTGAAAGATCGACTAAAGCAAGTGGGAAAAGCAAAGGAGAACCAACAATGACAAGAGCTAACTCCTGCAAAGCTTGTGTCATTCAAAATCATCAAAGGAGGTTGTTTCACAGGTGCTGTGGTCAACAAAATGCTTCAACACAATGGACATGATGTGTGCTTGAAAGATGAGGGTGTTAAAAATCGCATTGATCCAGAGTTATTAACCTTTATTGAAATGTGGCTTGATCAAGGACAGTCAATTTCAGAAACACTTTTAAAATGTGTGGACTGGGCAGAGCGTCATGGTCATATGGAAAAATACAATCGGCGGTATTATGTTACACCTGAAGATATTCGATTAATCAAGAAGACCATTAATGCTCTTAGTTTTCCTGATGCGAAAGACTAAATTAGTGTGGACAAGCTAGTCACATCTGAGCTGCAGGAAAACATTTGTTACTACCAGCCATGCAGACGCCCTGGCAAAAAGACGTACTTAGAGAACATGCTCACACCATGGTATTCATGGACGCCAGTCACGCCACTTACAAAGCCATGACATCATATGTTTATGCATTTTATGCACTTCTTTTGACCAACAGTATTGGAAGAGCAGTCCCATTTGCTTACTTCATTATTAGTGAGGAATCAGCGGACATACTTGCTCTCTGCTTGGAAAAGCTTGCAGAATACAACCCTGGATTTCTTCCCAGGTCAGAAGTAAAAAAAACTTTCATAAAGACAGCAAATTGTAAACTACATTTTTACACAAGCTGTTCATTTTGACAAACTACAGATGTAGATCTTAACTCCTTAATTCCTTATGATGTAGGTCGATAATGATTGACCGTGACCTTAAGGAACTCAATGCTATAAGAAGAGTTTTCCCAACAGCCAAGATTCTTCTTTGCTGGTTTCATGTACTCCAGGTAGGTATATCCTACTGGATTTCCTTCCTTTTATCTTGGGCCTTTATTTTAACTCAATACTGCTAATTAAAGGAAATTATCACTTGTCACAGACCTATTCATTTTAAAACTAAAATTTGATTTAAAAGGTCATATAAAAATGTCTTGACTAGCTTTCAAATGTTTTTGTAGGCCGTGCATAGGTGGATGGTTAGAAGAGATGATGGAAACTTGTCAGTGAATCAAAGAAATATTGTGATTCAAGCAATGGTGTCAATGAAGTCCTGTTTAAATATGCGTATATTATAAATCACTTTATTCTTTAGAAATCATTTCAATAATGAAAATAAATCTTAAATTGTATACTGTGGATTTTAATAGGATTGGTCAAGTTTATATTTTGTTTAACTTTGTTGTGTTAAAAGTTTAAAAAAAAACTAAATTCTGGGAACATTATTTTTAAAAGGCAATTTATCACTCTTTACTCATCCTCATGTCATTCCAATTCATTTTATTTATTTTCTTTTGCAGTAGAATGTTTCATTTTTTCATTTTTAAGTCAATGGGTTATAATATTGTATTGGACTCAATTAAGTTGTATTTAGGGTTGGGTATCGTTTGAATTTTAACGATTCCGATTCCACTTCCGATTGCTTGTTTCGATTCCGGTTCCTAACGATTCTCGATTCCGATTCTTTTAAGAGGCAGGGTCAAAAAAGTTTAGGATATTTTAAATGAGCTAGCTAACCAACGGTCTTTCTGAAGGAAATAGAATTAAAATTGATGGCGAAGGTCAGACTATGAACTTTTTACTTTTTAAGAACTTTACTATAAATTTCTCACAGGGCTGTTTTCAACTAATATATAAATATCAAATCTATGAATATTATATGATCTATAAATATTATAAATTATGAATATATTTTCACAGTGGTATACTTTCCTCAAGAGAGCTTTATTTTTGAAAACCTCATGAAAACATATTTACACATGAGTGTATGACGCTGCAGGTACTTAAACATGTTACTGTGCTTCCACTGATGGGCTAACCTGCTGCAGATTAGCAAATAAACAATAAGAAACAACTTGTAAAACCTTTGTCATCTGGCGAGGAGAGAGCAACCAGTGAAATAACCTGTGCTCTGAACGGCGTCGAAAGCACTTCTGGAACATATCCATGCCTTGGTTTGATGCTGCGTTCACAGATGCGAATAGAGCGTCTGGCGCGAGTGATTTCAATGTTAAGTCAATGCAAAGACGCGTTATGCGCGTAAAAAATTCCTGCGGCGTGAATGGGGACAGGCCCGCGAATGGATTCAAAGTGTTCAAGCGTATAACTAGACGCGGTAGGCGCGAATTTGACGCGCTATTCACGTCTGATTTGAACGCAGCATTAGGATGACTCTCGAGGTGCTTTGCTCGGTTATGCCAACACTTCTGGTAGACGCTTCTTCGTTGGTGTTCAGCGGTTTCGCAAAATCGCAAAGCTAGTCCCGGTTCCAATCGATACTCGATACCCAAGCCTAGTTGTATTACATAAAAAAACAAACAAAGTCAGAAACATTTGGCGTAAACGTTTCTCACAGTGTGAACACTGATACGGTCTGTTATCAGAATGTATTTTTTGGTGTAACTTCAAAGAACTTGAGTTTCAAAAGGTTTTCTAACATTTACTGCACTGATACGGCCTTTCACTGGTGTGTGTGAGTAGATGTTTCTTCAGACTGGTTCCGCATTTGAAGCTCTTCTCGCAAAGGGGACAATTGTATGGGCTCTCATTGGTGTGTGTGAGCAGTAGATGGTTGTTCAGATAAGATCCCAGGTTGAAGCTCTTCTCGCAGACGGGACACTTGTACGGCCTCTCATTGGTGTGTGTGAGTAGATGGCTCTTCAGATGGGGCCTCTGGTTGAAGCGTTTCTCACAGAGTGTGCACTGATACGGCCTCTCATTGGTGTGTGTGAGTAGATGGCTCTTCAGATGGACCCTCTGGTTGAAGCGCTTCTCACAGAGTGTGCATTTGTATGGCCTCTCATTGGTGTGTGTGAGTAGATGGTTGTTCAGATGGGATCCCTGGTTGAAGCGCTTCTCGCAGAAGGGACACTTGTACGGCCTTCATTGGTGTGTGTGAGTAAATGTTTCTTCAGATTAGATCCCTGGTTGAAGCTCTTCTTACATTGAGGGCACTGGTACAGCTTTTCACCAGTGTGGATTCTCTTATGCATTAAAAGATGTTGGTTGGTGCGGAAATACTTGTCGCACTCGCTGCAGTGGAAAGTCTTTTCGCTGTGTGTCTTTATATGAGCTCTCATACTATAAAGAGTGGTGAAAAAATCCTTCCCGCACTGTTCACAGCGAAACTCCTTCTTCACGGTGTGCTCTTTTGAATGACGTCTCTTCTCTTTTGAGGTAGAAAAGCTGATGTCACATATCTTACAGGTGAAGTCTTTCTGTTCTGTGTGTTTTCTCTTACGTCTCGCTAAATGACCTTGTTTTCTTAATGTTTTTCCACAGGAGAATGTCTTTACTGTCAGTCGCTGTTTAGACGAAGAGGCAGTTTCTCCATTAGAAGATGAACCAGCCTTGTCATCTGAAAGGAACATAATGTGCATTAAATATGTAACTTTTTCTATAACTTTTAAGGCTGAATGATCAGTCAAAATAAAATTGTGTAGGATCTGAGAGCAGATGGGACACAGATGATTAGTTCAAACTAGGGCTGTGCGATAAAACGATAATGATAATTATCGCGATAAAAAATTTCATGATAAAACGATATCAAGAGGTCGATAAATGTTCGATAATGTGTATGCGCCAAAAGTGGAACGAAACTCATTTGAACGGCGCGCGCCACACTGAGCATTTATCCGCTCGGCTCAAAGTCCAAACAGCAGCGCAGCGCGAGCTCACTAGAGCAGACGCGTTTACTCTGATCGTCTCGCTCACGAGATCCAGTGAGAAGCGCTTGAGTTCAGCGAACAACACAAATGTCTCAGTGATTTAAACCAGTTTAAAGGCAGACGAAACAGCGCTGACAAACAGGAGAAACACTGAGCAATGATACAGTCAGAATCTGAATTGATACTGAATCCATTTAGCCTACCATGGATTTACTGTAACGTTAGCCTATAATAATATTAACTGCACATTGAAATGTGGGATATACATATTGAATTGTATTATATTATTAATGTAGACAATGTATTAAATGACTAATGGAATATAATTACAGTATTTAATAAGGTATTTAATTATTAGGCTACTGTTTTTCATACAAATACCATAGAAACCATAAAGTTAATTTTGCCATCATAGTGAGGTGCTAAGTTACAGGCTATGCCTGGTTTTATCTGTGGATATCATGATCTAAATGCATGATACTGGATGACCAATGGTTCATTTTAATAAGACTCAAACAGTCAGAATATTACATTTTACCAAATAAAAATGTGGTCGTTAAAGCTGCTGGCCGTAACATTTTTAAGTTAAAAATAATCCAAATTATTTATATATAAAAAAAACATCTTCAGCCAGTGTTTAAAACTATCTGCTTGCCATAGCTAGATTCAAAACGGTTAGCTTGTAATAATGATTTTAATTCCACTGGTACTGGTGGGTTTTCGCGGGAAATTCGAGCATGTCTTTGCGTCATTACGTCACATCCGTACACATAAAGGAGGAGTTTCGGCTAGCCGGCTATACTGCGCGTGATGAGATGTAGAGATCGGCTTTTCTCGCAGCACTTTACATGATTAAACTCATGGCGGATCCAGAAAGATCCAAACAACAATCATCAGTGTCAACTGGAGATTAACCAGTTATAAAACCCAAAAGACTTCGTACTTCGGATTTAAGGTGGAAAGAGAAAGAAACCGTCTCATGCGAACACAAGGATTACACATCGGTGGGGCTTTTGAAAGGTGCGTGAACTCCCGAAGGGGTTCGAAACGGAAGAAGAGACAGCTTTTTCTGCTGAACAAGTAAGACATTTCAATAGTTCAATCGTGTAACAGTACGTTTTCTTAATTCACACAATTATGGAGTTTCCTTTGTTGTGCCTTTCTCGTTTAGCTATTATGGAGAATATGAATTCTGAACTACACAGGTAATCATAAAACACATTAAATAATGTTAGTCACGCAATGCTGATGTTCTTAACATGAACAATTTGAGAACAAATTTAAGTAGGCTATGATTTGCACGGTTGCTGTAAATCGCGCTGATTAAATCTAACGATCGCTTGTCATGTCGAATGCTTTTTCCCCCTTAGTTGATTAGAACAAAAATGGATGTTACTTGTTCAGAAGACATTTTCCGGTGAAAATTCTTATGTTGGTCAAGCTTTCAAAAAGTGAATCTGTGATTCTGAATGCCAGTATCCACACAGCGCGGTGATTGACAGCAGCACTCGCCTCAAAACACTGTGTTCATCCGCGCTGTTTCATGCCGATTTACAACCCACGCAAAGATGATAATTACGCGAATCACTGCAGTTACAGATTTCGAACAGAGATGGCGACAAAAAGGGAAAATGCTACGGACTGCAGCTTTAAATATATTTTTTTTAAACAGATGTTACTGGTTTTGTTAATGAACATAAATAAAGGGTTCTGGGTTTAAATCTTCCCTTGTATAGGTTTTTAGATTGTATATCAAGAGCAGGGACATGTTTGCATTTTATTTTGTGATTTCACTGGAACTAATAGAGAGTCTCCACAACGGGACTGAAGGGCGCGTCTGTGCTCTAAAAACAGCGGCAACGAGCACTCGGGATGTTGACTAGCAGAATTGTTATATATATGATTTTTGTTATAGTCTATATACACTATATTGCCAAAAGTATAGGGACAGCCCTCCAAATCACTGAATTCAGGTGTTCCAATAGACCAATTTCGATCCGACATCCCAGTGACGTCACGGCGCTAGCTGGAGGCAAAACGAAGGAAAAAACTGCAGGCGGCTAATACAAACCAGCACAGATTCGGCTACATAATAAGGAGCTTAAATTGTTGTTGTTATTATTATTAAATGTCATCTTGTTGTGCTGTTGGGTGCTAGAATCAATGAAAAATGAATATGCTGTATCTGGAATTTTTATTTCTAGAAAATATTCACATAATTAAAACTGCACCGTACTGTCACTCTTTACATTGTCGTCTTCTCGGCGCTGGCTAGGCAGAACAGCGGATCGTACACACAAGTCTTGTACATGACCATTCAGGGTTTTTCCTGGCTCAAAATGAGGCGGAGGTGGTAAAATTGTAACACTAGGGGGGTCCGGGGGCATGCCCCCCCGTGAGAAAATTTTGTACATTTTAAAGATAAATTGATTAATCTGGTGCACTTTGAGTCACTCGAATCTGTTGTTAAAAATAAATAATAATCCACCCGCCAACCACCCATATTCTTTGATTTAGATATCTGCATCTGATCATCACATTACAATTATTCAATTAAGCATGATAATATGGTAACATATCACAAATTAACATTTATTTAAATTAAAAGTTCTTCTTTTGGCAAAATTACATTTTCTTTATAGCCTAAACAGAGGCTTTACTCCCTTTAAAATTATTGTCAATGTTTCATTTTTGAAAACACTCTTATCAGAATAATTTTTTGTACCTTTATAAAGGGCATTTTCCCCATAATTTTATTTAATGTATGCTCTAAATTTCATTTAAAATTCTTACATTTTATCAATACATTAAATTAAAATAATAAGACACTAGGCGGTTACCAATCAAATTAAATAATTTACATTGAAAAAGTATAACTGTATTAAATGAGATTATTTTGAATATTTTTGAATATACAAGGAATGTTGAAAAGAATGATACTTTGAAACTAAACCGCCAGTAGGAGGGGGCAGGCGGCCGTCTTAATGAGCGAGTCATTGAGTTATTAATGTGAACGATTCGATCAAACGGCTGATTGATTCAGAATGAGGCGGTTTAATAATGGGCAATTGAATCTTTGACTCAAGCGATTAGTTCAAAACGCTGAATGATTCAGTAATGAATCATGGATGAGTGTTGCTGTGAGACGCGATATGGTTCTGTTGTTTGGAACTATTTTCGCTGCTAAAACAGAACAAAAACAGTCTAAAAATGTAAGTAACTTAATTTTAACTATTTATTTATTGAACTGTTATGAAATTAATGTCTCGGTTTCAATCGTGATGGCATTCAGGAAAACAGCACTCCGGTCGTGTGTAGCCTATTGTTTCTTAAAGTCCCTGTAAAGGCAATTTCAAAAAAAAATTCTAAACACATTATAAATGTTAGAAATGTATTGCTAAAACATATTACAAAGACTGTGAACTGTGAAGTACTGAATTGTGGAGTTAGACCGTTAAACAGTTTTTCACCATTGCTATTTTCCGGATTTTCTGGGCGGGGCTAAAACGGGCTCGATGACGCACTGGAGCCCCTGAGCTCATGCATTGCACATGCCCCTACTTGATGACGCACTGGAGCCCCTGAGGCTGGCCGCTCCTAACATTATTAATAGAGCACATTCGCATCAGTTTGCCGCTCAATCGCGAGTTACTGTCAGTACTATTATTAGTCACAGCCTACAGATTGCTAGCTAGCTATGCCTTCGTCACGGAAATGCGTAGGCCTACTACCTGGATGCGATCACCGGATCACGTACAAAACAGATCGGTGTCCTTATTTAAATTTCCGAAAAACGATTACATCAAGAAGAAGTGGATTAATTTTGTAAAGAGCCACCTTGATGGAGAGCTGAGGATCACCGCCAAAACCCACCTCTGTAAGTGATCATTTTACACTGGATAGTTGTATAAACTTTCGTCGGAGACAACTGGGAATCACGATAATCCGCTGTTACTGGTGAATGGGGCCGAAACGACTCCCGCCTTGGCATTCATCCTCCCGTCGCGCCGACAACTGGTGCCATCATCGGCAGTGCGTGCCCACCGTGCGAGCATTCATTCCGGCTGTAGAGTTGAGTGTGTGTGTGTGGCGACGGCAGCTTTCCCGCGAGTGGGCGCCAGGGGCGTTGCTAGGGTCTTGATACATTGGGGGCTTAGCCCAGTCCCCACCCACTTTTGGTAACTACTTCTTCTACTCATAGGCACATAATAATAAGCAATAATAATAAATGGGGGGTCTGGGGCACCTCAGGAAACGTTGGGCATTAAACACTTCATTTCCTGCCTTCAGGTGCATTTTTTTACTCCTCTAGGGAGGTCCGGGGGCATGCTCCCCCGGAAGAAAATTTTAAATATTCCATATTTTAAAGCATCAATCTGATGCATTTTGAGATGCATTTTTTGCCAACCTGGGGAGAGCTGGAGAAACTTAACTTCAGCCATGAGTCAAAAATATTATGGACTCCGTAGCTTTATAGCTAATAATTTTCCACCGAAGCTTTATCTAACGTTAGCTGGCTAACGTTGCGTTTACACCTGCTGTGTGTTCAACGACTCAATTCATCAAGCTAAGCCTATGTCTAACCCTAACCCTAACAGAGCTCCTGGGTAACTTAAATATACCCTACCAGAAAATATTAGGGATGTCCCGATACCATTTTTTTCTGAACCGATCCAATCCGATACCAAAAATTCGGAGTATCGACCGATACCGATCGAATACCAGCACAGTTTTTTTTTAAATCAAGTTTAATTTCTATAACTCTGTGTGTTGAACTGATAATCACTCTTTTGTGGGTTGAGCACAATCTACTTAATGGTGAACGTGATTTCACCAAGTACCACATGATCCAGGATCAACATCTTTGTTGATCCTGGATCAACTTTCCAATCAACCAATCAGATTTGAGGGACAAGTTTACAGTTTATGTCATGTTTAGGCTTAGAACCAGGATGAAGTACTTAAACATCAATGTTATTCACCTTTCATTACCCTCTGATTTTAGGGAAAAGTTATGGGTAGGGTTAGGTTTAGGGGTAGGAAGTAGGTAAGGACTACATTTTGGGACAGGAATGTTGATCCAGGATCAACAACATATGTTGATCCAGGACCATGTCTGACTTGGCAAAATCACGGTGACCCTACTTAATACAGACAACTTCATTATAAAAAAAAATATATGATCATAAATGTATGAGAAAATTTATATTATAAACTAGATTAGTGGATAACTCAGTAAAATTTAGTCTAGAAAAACAATAATTGTATAAAATCTGAACATTTAGTGAAAAAAAACATTATTTAGTGGGGAACAAAGAGACAATAAGTGTAGCACTAAATCTAGTAAAACGTTACACATTGCTCTTTTTGTATTGTTGTAAAATACATTCATGAAAAACAAGATAAAATCAGAAAGATCAATTATTATATAGGCTATATTAGTCTACTATAAAATTAAGACATTTTTTAAATGTATAGCACAGCTGTTTAATGAGGCAGCAACATATGATAGATAGGACAGAACAAAAAAGGCTATTCATAATCTTTCATTGCGCAAAAGTATTATGATGATTATGAAAGACCATAGACATAATAGATATTATGATAGACGCCCTATTGGCCGCTTTGGAACGTTGCTGCGATACGTCAACGGGTCCGCCATTTTGCGGAGGGCAAGACTGTATGAGACTGCACTGTAATCAAGGGTGAGCTGCGTTTTTTTCTGGATAAAAACAAAAACTGTTTTTATATTTATCAACCGATTTCAGTGGTTTGTATGTGGTGTACAAAAAGTTCCATCTCTAGTTATTTAAAATCTCAATAGTTACACTTGTAAAATATTTGTTTTAATAAAGAATGCCAAAGCTCAGGCTTGTCATGTATCTGGCTTTTATTCTTGGATAAGAATGATGAAGACCCCCATACTGAGATATAATTTAAGTTTTCTTATTGTGGAAAAAGCATTTTCTGTGATTGACCAGATTTGAGCAATAACAAAGATAACTGATGGATCCTGTATGCTAATACATATGTTATGGTACAACTACTGTGCAATGCAGTAAATATAACATTTGTGAGAAGTAATAGTAAATAGTTTAGTCAATAAAATAAACAAATAGTATACAGCAAATAAAATAGTAATGAATAGTATAATTATATAATATCATACAATAATACAATCATAAAAATATTGATAATATAGCATATGGTTTATTAATAATACTATAATAATAGCAATAGAATAAGAAATATCAATTACAGAATATACACAATAAAAAAATAAGTTAAATAGTGACTTATATTTAATATTTAACTCTTTTTGTTAAATTTCAGTTTTATTGATCAGTAATAGCCATTATAACAGAAGTAGCTTCAGTCAAACATACAGCAGGATACAACGTTAAAAAAGCCTAAATATAAAGTTATAAAACTTCACTTTGCCCTCAGCCAAAACGATTTACCAGGGAACCATTTATAGATTAATGAGACCAAAGATCGCCCGTTAGATATACACAAGACGAATTATATCTCATGTTTAATCACTAGAGTAGAGACATCCGAGCCGGCGGCACACTTCAGAAGCACTCGCCGAGGTAAGGCTGTCCTCTGCTGGGTTAATGTGCGCTGAGCGCCCGGTGATCGCATCCTACAACTCCGAAACCGTCAGATCAAATTTTGAAATAGGCGCTATCTTTATCAACAAACCACATTTAAGCTTTAAACAACTACATTGTCGACTGAAAAACTATTAAAAACTCAATTTCGTGACACAATAACAGTAGTATTTTTAAATTTATCCTCTGAACGTTACTATTACTAATTAAATCATGACCAAATACAACCAAAAACAAACGTTCAGTCTTGCCTGTGAAAGGTAATTCCTCGGAAGCGGTTTTCAATTGTGTGGCGACTTGTACAACCCCAAGCAGCGCACAAAACAGGCATTTTTCTCAATTCCCAGTATGAGAGGTATGGGAAAGTTGCCATCCCCAATATGGCGGCGCCGTTGACGTGCGCTCCAGCGGCCAATAGGGCGTCGCCGTCTATGTATTATATTATGTCTATGATGAAAGACTCCAATACATAGTTCCCACAGGCCAATTCATGTCACGTGACTTTCCCGGAGACGCCATCTTTGAGGGCATAAGCTGCGGTGTTTACACAGTTTTACAAGCAAATTTCGAATATTTCTTTCTGTTTATAAAGTTACGAAAATCATGAAGTGACAAAGTGACAGAGATTATAAAGAGACACTATTAACACAGAGACAGAGAGAGGTACAATGGGAAAATTTCAGTCATAAATGGTGTGGATCCGTATGCGCTAATGAAGCACTGAGCACTGATTATGGAGCTTTGCCTCATACAGTATTATCATGTGTAACGTTAGCATTATCTGGTATTTTTTACACATGTGAGCAATTCCGAGCCTGGAAATCACTGGAGGTGTACAATCAGTTTGTCGAGGGTTGGGTTGGTGACGTTTGCTCAAGTGCAATCAATGGAAAAGTAGTCATCATAGCGAATGTATGTAGCATGATGCTAGACTATCTGTCTATTAAAAAGCCATAGCCTGCTCAATTTAATTCCTATGTTCCCCTTAAAACAGTCATCGGTGCTTTCTGTAATATGCATGTACTTATTTGAACAGTGTAGAATAGGGTTGGAACGGTACATGTATTCATATTGAACCGAAACTGTACGGGCGTCACGGTTCAGTGCATGAATATACGCGGTATAAAAGTAAATAAAACTCGCGTGCAAATTAATTAATGTAATGCGGAACTACTTTATACGCGGGTTCTTATAGGGACATAATCTGAGATTGCAATGCTGGAATGTGTGTGAGTCTGAGTGAGAAAGAGAGGCGCGGGTGGGATTAAATAGTGGAAACAATGTTGTTTTTAATACCTGGTCATTATGTTCATACAGGACACCATTCAAACTGCAAAGTGTTAACTTTTTTATCACCTCCGTCGTTGTTCTGACAAAAGCTTAGTCTTCTCACATTCATGAAGTCTAAAAACGGGTATACTGTAAAATCCAAATTTAACTGAACCTCCGGCACGATTTGAACATCCATTGACCCAGCAGGAGATGACCATTTTCACTTTTTATCACGAAATTAACTCGTTTCAGCTGCTTCTTCTGATATTCTGCCTTTACAGTCTATGTATTCTGTCCACAACATGCCCACAGAAATGGCGCCGGGTCGGCAAATGCCCGTATGTTGTGACGTCATGTAGGAACTATGTATACAGTGCGGCACACAGCGCTTATGCGCATCTCGAGCGCAGAATGATGCGCTTGAAGCAACACAGAGTAGCGCGCAGAAAAGTTCAAAGCACAAAGGAAAGGCATATCGATGCATAGTGTATTATACAGTATTTATGATGCAATCGTTTATTGAGACTTTTCTTTTAACAGTTTCAAATTTCAGTGACTGTGCGCGTGAAGAACAATGATAGTGCTCTCCAGTGTTGTGATCTAACAGACACCCGGTAGAAACGAACATGATTAAGTGACAGCAAGCTAGTCATTTTATGCGAAACCATAGAGCTTTATCTACAGATAAAGTATAATAATAGTAACATTCAATCATCTTGGAGAGAGTTTCATCGTTGACTCGTAACCGAACGCGACGCTGCTTGAATGGTGAATGACAGCCGCAGCGGGAACGTGATCTTGAATTTAACGACTTAAATATTTATTTCTATCCCACATTATACTATAGTGAGGCTGCATATAGTATACAGTCACCCCTCAACAGTGAGTACAGGGCTAGATAAGTTAGACCAGGGTTTGCTAAAGAGCCTTCACCGACCTGAGCTTAATGATGAGGGCAGGGGCATAGCAAGCTTTTCTAAAGTGTGGGGGATGGATGTGGTCAGGGCTGTAAAACTATGTTGTGTAGACCTGTGTCGTTCTAGGGGGGTTTGGGGGCATGCTCCCCCGAAAGAAAATTTTGTAAATTTTAAGGTTAAATGCATCAATCTGGTGCACTTTGAGAGCTCAAATTTAAGAGCTTCAACTGGCTTTAACCCATGAACTGTGCACACTGAACAAAGAAAAAGCATTGACTTGTACCTAAAGAGGGCTCAAACATCTTTTTAGTTATGATAGAGTCTCAGTCTACATTACATTATCACTGGTGTTTTAGAATGCCAAACATTTATTATAATAGACTATAATAATGATTTACATAATTATTCCTATGATGGAAAATCCTTATAGCCTATAAAAAATTACTAAATGTATGCTACTGTATAAATGAAAATAAATATATAAAAAGTATATTTTATATTACGCTATAGAATAAGAAAATTACAATACTTTTGTCCTAATTTCTTCACTTGCAAGAAATAAACCCTTGAGCTTTTATTTTGGAGAAAACACCAGATCCATGCTGATCGCGTGAGCAAAGTGCGCAAACAGCCTAATTAAAGTCTTTTGCTGTTTAGTCTAAAAAACGAAATATAATACCGAAAAAACTCGACATGTCAACAAAACATAAACATTACATCCTCCCAAACCCATATCAAGCTTATTAAAAAACCTTGAAAGTCATTCAAAGTAGGCTACCTGGAAAAGGGAGAAATAACCATAAGTTCCCGCCTCCTCAGCACGAGCTGACAGATAAATCTAACACACCAAGAGAGGCGGGACTTAAGGCAGAACAGCCAATCATCAGCCGGTCACACTACTCAAAGCCGGTGTCGTGTTCGAGAGGGCGGGGGAGAGGAGGAGCCGCAGCGAGCGCACACACAGAGCAGCCAGAGCGGCCAGAGAAACGGAGGAGCGACTGTAGTAAAGCGTTTGTGCAAAACTGCGGAAAAACTGCAGAAAAAGTGTGGGTGTTGAACCCTCTCACTGGGAAAAGTGTGGGTGTTAAAACACCCACATCCCCCACGGGTGCGACGCCCCTGAGGGAACGGCGCCAGTAGATACTCTGCTTGCCTCTCATCCGCCTCGTATCGTTCATGACTCCTTATTTTACTTTTTAAAAAGTGTCTAATGTCCATAATAGCTACCACCAGAAGCCACAAACAACAATGACAGTCAAGCCCTGAAGCTGTAAGTTAACCGATGGCTCTTTCAGGCTCTCTCTCTCCTCTGGTGCGCGCACTCTGCAAACTGTAGCCATATACCGTAGTAACTTTGATCTGCTTGAACACATTTTAATCGTCTTTAATACATGATTCCGAAGGATAGATTAAAAGACCTGGTCATTTTTTTAAATAAATACAAAATTATTTAAAAAAATAAATAATAATCAATAAATTATTTTTTTGGAGATCCGGGGCTATAAAAAAAACATCCGGGGCTGCAGCCCCGGAGGCCCATGTCTAACGACGCGCCTGGGCGGCACGAAATTTGACGGAGGCGGCCGCCTCATAATTGTCTATGCAGGAAAAACCCTGACCATTCATCACATAGTTATAGGCATCTAAAGATGTATATGCCCTCAGTTTCTCTTTACGCTCGGTTTCTCTATAAGGTAGGTGTAGAAGTCAGGCC
>JAZAVI010001114.1:0-25555 GCA_036326025.1 Chrosomus eos | reverse complement strand
CAGAGACGAGACAGACACGAGATTGGGTTCACGAGAACGAGACGAGACGAGATTTTTGCACTATTTTTCAGAAATCCTCAATGACAAAATTCATGACTGGAAAATAGTATGCAGGTGCATTTTGCAATGTTTAACTAATAATCTTAATCTTAGTTTTTAACTAAAAACTAATAAAGTAGACCTGAAATGACATGCATTAGGAGTATGAATTATCAAATGCATTGAAAGAAAACAATATACAAGCACTGTAAAAGGTTTTTATTGACTGGCTTTTCTCCTGTATGATTTCACATTAGTCTCTTCAGACCTTACTGTACATTTAAGAGCTTTCAGAACTTCTGATTGAGGCTGTGTGTGACCTCCTAACTGAACTCTAGAAGTCTTATTAAGTGCAAACAATAAGTGCAACCATAATCAAAGTGAGCACACAGACTCTTTATAATTGTTTTGAAATTGCTGTTTTATTTTGCACCGGCAGTTATAGGGTTAATGCGGTGTTGGAAAGGCCGGTAGAGAAACGACGAGCTGGTGTGTTTGTCTCCACAGTTGTTCTTGCGTTCCGATTATAAGTCAGAAACAGAGCCTCTTGTCTGTTGTCTTTAAGACATTACAGTACTCTCTCAATATTCGAAGTGCAAACTGAGACCATAGCCGCAAATAAACAGTCCAGTGATAGGAACGCTATATGTATGGAGACGCGACTACTATTGTATGTCGTGTGTTATTTTACAGTTGATTACTGAATTTCTGTACCTAAATGTGGTTAGACTTACCTGGAATATATGATGCACTGTTTATTTCTAGGGATGCACGATATATCGACCACATATCGTTATCGGCCGATAAATGGTCTTTTTTTGATGTTATCGTTATCGATCCGATAAGAAAATTGGGCCGATATATCAAGCCGATAATAAATGATTTATTTACTTCAGTTGAGAGACGCCCGCTGTTGGCCATGATGATTCTGAATGATTGGATTCACTTCGAAAAGGAAGATACAGTTCAGTGCAACATGTGCAGCACAAATCTGTCACATAGGCTTCATAACATTATAATAAGAGCACGACTGTAAAAGCATGTTGTGAATTCTTCTTCGCCAGAGTTTCAGCGCGACGAGCGCGTTGAGGCGGAAAGAGCGCGTCTATGGAGTTAAGCCTTCATGACCAGCACAGTCAAGTTCTCTTGAGCATTCGCAGCATTCTGTGCCATAGTAAGTCGTAATATGTTTATTTTGTGTATATAGGCCTATATATATGATTAATCTAATATAGGATGCGTTTGATTGAGTTAATACGTGCGCAGGCGCAGCGCTTCATTGTTCGGGTGATCATCTTTTTAGCGTGCGCAGCTCAAACAACAATGCACTTTTATAACTATAATTGGTACTATCATATGTATGCCATTATAATGAGAACACTATTGTAATAAAACGTGAATTCTCTGGTTAGTTGCCGTCAGCGCGTTGTTGTGGGAATAGCACGTCCAGACAGCCAGGGATTAGCTACACATTGACCAGCACAAGTTCGATTGTGCATTCACGTCCTTTTGTGCAGATAAGTCGTAATATAAAGCTGATGTAATATAAATATCTGATTAATCTCACATATCGTGTGCGTTTCGTGGATTTAAACAACCTAGAATATTCTTCAGTTTCCCGGTGCTCGTTCTTCAGCTTCAGCTCGCGCAGATTAAACAACAATGCAAAACATTAATAGCTTTGATTTGCACTGTCATATAATTATATTCACCATTGTAATAAATTTGTAAATTCTTTGGGTTTGCATTCTTCAGCAACCGTCGAGTTGATTATCCTTCTAGCAAAGCGATTCAGTTTTACGCTCGTTCTTCAGCTTCAGCGCGCGCAGATCACACAGCAATGTCATTTAAACAGTAATGCTATTAAAGATGTTTACTATTAGGCTACTGTAATATTAAAATAGTTATTTTTTTTTTTTTTTTAAAGATTGTGTTATAATTAATAACTAACATTATTTTGTTCTCGTATTATTTTCATCAATGATATGGTTTGATTAAAATAGTTTCCTTATTGTCGATTCCATTTTATTGATCCATGGCACAAGCATTTTGTTTCTTTATATGCAGCCCAATGTTAGCCTATCTAATGACTTGTTTGCAATATTTAGGTATTTTATTTTTGTTAAGCAATAGATTTTTTGATAACACTTTACAAATAAGGTCTCATTTGTTAATGCATTAAGTAACAGAGAGCAATAGCCTTAATTGTTAGTTAATAAAATATGTGTGTTCATGTTAGTTCACAGTGCATTGACTAATGTTAGATATAGGGCCGCAACGACGCGTCGACGTAATCGATTACGTCGACTATGAAAATACGTCGACACGCATGAAATGCGTCGACGCGTCACATTAATTATTTACGTTTATATAAATACTTTATAACATTAAATATGGGAATACTTTAAACTACGGCTGAACAGAAAGGTGCTTTGTTCATTATGCAAAGCTGAAATGGCATACCATAGCAGCACAACTGCTATGAACGAGCATCTTAAAAGGAAACATCCTGTGACTCTGTTTCTGCGAACTCAAAACGACGAGCCAGCTGGGAATTAGTAGGCTGTTTATTACCGTGAGGTTTTTGGAGGAGTTATTGCGGTCATACCTGCTGTGTTTCGGTCAAAAACGCATCGACGTCTATTTAGAGCTGGCGCTGTCGGCTACAGCTTGTGTGCTAGGTATACTGCGCGCAAAACATACATGTGTGAGAGACACACGCAAGGTCTCTCGCTCACTCCCCCTTGCGTGCGTGCGCGTGCTATGTTATGGATAGATTCCGGGAGATTTGAACTAATTTGCGGGCATCAGGGAGACTCTGGGATGTCTGCATGTAGACTAAATATCTGCTGCACTCCCGCGGCGGGACCCAACGCAACGAGTGCGGCTCAGGAATATAGATCTGATGGCCGAGTGCGGGCGCGGGCGGTAATGCACTCGTGTGTGTGTGCTGGTTTCAGAAGAATAAAACGATTCGCGGGACACCCGCAAAATATAAATCTATAAATTGAACATCTTAAAATGAATAAATTGTCATTCATCTGTTGCACAATAGCAACAAGAACAACTAAAACAAAATAGAAACGATTTACAGGTCAGAGTCTCTATAACATGTGCTTGCAGCATTGAACAATGTAGCCAATCACAGACATGTGTGTTGATTTCTTGAACGCAATGGCCAATCAGATGCATTTAAGATAGAATCCCCTCACCGCTCAAAATGGACTTTTTGTTCAGTGCTGAATTCTGCATACTGGCAAATCAACTGATTATAGCAAACAAAGTGTATATATTATGAAAGATTCATTGTGCAGTCAGTTTCATTAATAATAACCGAATAAAAACAAAAATAATTGAATTGAGTGAAGTTATTTAAATAAGTAACAAATTTTTTTGCACCGTTTAGGTTGGGCAGTATTTATGTTAGACTTTACTCCCTTAAACTACTTAATGCCTTCATATTAATGTTTTTTTTTTTTTTTTTTTTTGCACAGTGTTTGGCAGTCTGCCACTTTATTTTTATAGTGGGAAATTTTAAAGTATTTTTCAGAAAATTAATTAATAAAAGTTTGAAATACTAATGGTAGAAGTTGTACTTATATATTGGGAAGTTTGCCAATAGATAAATCAGTTAATCCAAAAAATAACCATTAGATTAATCGGGAAAAATAATCGTTAGATTAGTCGACTAATCGAAGAAATAATCGATAGATTAATCGACAACAAAAATAATCGTTAGATGCAGCCCTAGTTAGATAAAACTTTCTTAAAATGTCTTATAAAATTGTTGGTTCATGCTAACTAATGCTAACAAAATTAAACCTTATTATAAAGTGTTACCATTTTTTAATAAAGAAAGTTGCCCAGTGTAAAATTAATTAAAAAAGTTAAGGAATCTTACACTGGTTCAAAAGGCTATACTTGTATACTAGGGACAAGGCTTTTAATTGTGAGCCTTCTGTTTATGTATACAGGCTATCAAAGTATATAAAAAAATGTATTTAGATTTATCGGCCAATATATCGGTTATCGGCTTTCAAATGTAAAGAATTATCGGTTATCGGTATCGGCCAAAATGTTCATATCGGTGCATCCCTATTTATTTCACATCTTTGTTACATTTTGTATCTATGCTTGCAATTTATTTTTTTCAATGCAGATGCAACCCCCTACAAAATCACACCAATCATTCAAGAATGATTCATTATTTCCAAATAGAGCTATTTAAGTAATTTGGTGAAATAGTTTGTCATATTGCAGAAAAAACAAAATATTGCAACATCAGTTTTTTGCAATATCGTGCAGGTCTAATACCTTAGGTAATTTTTAACCTTTAATATTAACATTAATAATAAAACGAGTAAAACCATCACTGTAAATAACATATTAATGTACCTGCTTTGTTAAACAGTGTCACTTAAGCATGTAAAGTCACTGAACTCACCTTTATATTATGAATGCTGAATCTGCCCTGGAGCTCCTCTGTGTCTTCTGTATGTCCTCCTCCTCCAGAGGCTTGAGCTTCTCCTTCACTGACTCACTTCAGGCATTATCTCATGTGTCTGCAGTCATAGAAAAACACACTCAATAATCATGACCATTGCATTTCATTTGACATATTATTCAGTTTGTTTTAAATAAATTGATAAATTATGGTAAACAGGCTTCAAGTTATTTTCATACTTTATTATATGATATTTAAGGAATATGTTAATTGAGGATAACTATTCATTCATATATTTCATTCACAATTGATAAATTATAGGCAATAATAGTGACAGTATTACAGTTTTTCTCAATTGCTTAAACACTATAACCAGGCTTTTGAACTAAAATTTCAAAACCATAATGCCATTTATCAAAAAGCACACCCATTTCACTAAACTATCAACACTATTCCCTGTTTTGACACATGAGTCAGAATTGTTGAACTGTCACTGCAAAACTCTACACACAAATCACTTAATATTTCATTGCCTAGACCATGTGGTCATTTAGAAAGCACTAGCAGGGGGCGCTAGAGAGCTAGCCATGGAGTAAGCCACGTTTTGGGAAGCTCTGCTGAATTTTATTTAAAAAAAAACTTTAATTTTAGCGCATTACTCTCTTCAAACAGGTCTAAAACAGATATCCAAAGTTAAACAAAGTTAAAAGAGTCTGCAACTTTGTTTCATTTTATTTTGAGCAAACTCTGTCAATGGCGAAAAATCTTCGGCAATTTACCTATACGGGAAGAAACACGGCTAACAGCAAACAAGCTAGCATGACTGATGCTAAGACTGAGCTTCTTTCCTCGATGAAGGAAGACATATCTGCACTACTCAGGTCAGAACTGAAAGACGTCCTTGCAAGTGAATTTGAGGCCGTTAAAAGTGAAATACAGTCTGTCAAAACTGAAGTTGTCAATAGTATCTCACTGCTTCGCTCTGACCTGGACTCGGTGAAAACTACAGTCGCTGACATGGAACACAGTCTGACCACATGTTCGGATGATGTAGCGTGTCTTCAGACTACAGTTAGCAAACTTAAAGTAGAAGTCTCAGATATACAGAATAAATGTCTCGATATGGAAGGGAGAATGAGGAGGTCGAATATCCGAATATTGAATGTCCCAGAGGACGCTGGGTCAGGTTCGCCATCTTTTGTCACCAAGCTGCTTAAAGAAGTGTTTGCCATGGATAAAGATGTGATGGTAGACAGATCGCACCGAACTCCTCAACTGGAGAAAGCTAAGGGGAAGCCTCGAGCCATTATCGCGAAGCTACACTATCACCAGGACTGCGTGGAGGTGCTGCGCCGTGCGAGGCAAGCGGGTGGCGCTTTGAAATACGGAGAACTGTCCATCTCAATATTCCCAGATTATCCCCCCGCCGTGGCACGCGCAAGATCTGCATTCAACGAAGTTAAACAACTACTGAAAGACCGGTCAGATCCCAGCAAACACAAAACGTTTTTACAACTTTTCACAACGTTGTATTTTAGTTGCAGTTAGGTAATGTTGTAGTACAACGTTTCCAAAACGTTTTTAAAACGTTTTTTAAAAATGGATAAATAATGTAACCAAAATAAAACGTTTTAAAAACGTTGTAAAAATACCAAACTGGTATGTTTTCTTTAAGTAGTCAAAAATACGTACATATCACGTTTGTTTACTACTAAAAGGAAACTAGACCAAGCTACAACTTTTTGGAGACGTTTTAATCAGGTGTTAAAATAACGTAATCTCTTCGTTGGAATAAGACGTTTTAAAAACGTTGTTAAAATACCAAACTGATATGTTAGATTAAAGTAGTCAAAATACGTACATATCACGTTTGTCTACTACTAAAAGGAAACTAGACCAAACTACAACTTTTTGGAAACGTTGATTTCAGGTGTTAAAATAACGTAATATGCACGTTAGATTAAGACGTTTTTATAAAAACGTTAAAATACCACGTTTTCTTTAGGCAGTTAAAAAAAAAAAACTAGATGTTTGTTTACAAAAACGAAACAAGACTAAACTAACTAACCCAGCAAAAAACGTTGTTTTTTTGTGCTAAATCAAGTTGCCTCGTCAAAAATGAATTATAAGCACATATGTTCGCAAACCATACCGCAAACCGTGATATGTATGTCTACATACATAATTTTGGCAGAAACCCAGCGCTCCCTGGTGGTTTATCGCTCCCTGGTGGTTTATCGCAAACCGTATGTCTACATCATACATAATTTTGGCAGAAACCCAGCGCTCCCTGGTGGTTTATATCTCGTTGAAAACATTTGTGCTGTATATTAGTAGGCTAACTCTATTTCTGAACTGTTATTAATAATCACTAGGCTACATTTAAATATGCCTAATGCATCCATAAAAACATTAAACATCACAGTAGTATAAACACAATACACCCCAATAAACAACTATTTAAGTAGCATATGAATAACTGCATATTAATATATTCATAGCCTATATGAAGCACTGTTAAATATATTTTAAATATATTTGAAAAATACTTAAATCTTAATTGTTCCTCGTGTTATCTGTAAATTTGTGTATATAAGAAAATATGCCCATGCCTTAGACTATATCTTGTAGTTTTTGCAATTTCATTTCTACACCACGTTTACCATTAGGCTACATTTATATTATAGCCTACTAGGCTACTATATAGCCTACTTCAAACATTGTTTTACATTTTCAATGCTTTCATTCTCATTCCATTTACAGTTTGACGATGGCCACATACGATCCACTATGAATCAAGTTTCAGGATATGTTTTTTGATTATCAAAAATAATTCACTCCATCAATTCTAAATGTATGTAAGTGCTGCGTGACTTCTAACGTATTTTAATGGGCGCGCGCGCTGAAAATTCGAGCCGCATCTGAACTGGAGAGGAGCGCGTTACCATGGAAACGGAACTGCAGCTCAACCGATACACTGCAAAACTCCGTATCTCACACTGTTGTTTTAACTACTTTCAGGTAAGTTTAGTCCCTGAAATTACACAACTAGTACATACAAATGGTTCTGACACTTTCTTTCATGTAAATGACTCGCTTTCGTTGAATATTTACTGTATAGAAATGGTTATGTCTTCGAAAAAGTCAGTTAGCATCTTAACGTTAACCGTTAGGCTAACTTAACTAGCAGCTTAGAGGCAAGTTAGGTTAGCAGCTAAGCTGTAAGTTTGGGCCTTTAATCGCATTTTATGTGTAGATGAGAGATTTTGATAGTTTTAAAGGTTTTTCTGGTAAGCTAATGTATTTTAACCTAAAGGTAACGTTATGCACTGTGATCTGTGCATCCATGACTGAAATCTTGCTCGTATATGTAGAGGGAAAACTCCACTGTACTTCACATTTTGGACAACCATTGTTTTTTTTTACATTTACGTTTTCTTTCTCACTTTAGATGCTGGAGAAAAAACATCAGCCAGGCTAAAGCATTCAAAGTGGAAACTTCAGTCGTGGCTCAACAATCCTTGCGAACCAGGGCTAACGTTAACTCTTTCACTTAAAATATAATTCAAGTAATTTTTTTATATATATATTTGGTTGGGACGAGTCACTGAGTATGTCATTAGAGAATATCGAGTGCGATTATTGCCTAAAAAAGATTCATGTTTCAGTGTTTTTAAGCGCTCTGCCAATAAAGCATCTCAAATCTGTCACAATTAAAGAATCGGCTAAAGAATTCATGATTATGAATATGTCAAATATAGCAAGGAGACATTTTAATTGTTTATTAATAAGTGTTTTCTGTCTGTCAGTGTCGCGATACAGTTGACGATGCTGACTCGTGATATTCGCAGTAGTGAACGCGCCAGTGAGAAATGCACATTTGATACGGATTACATAAGCAGAGAACAGTCGTGTTTTATTTCGTTTTGAATGGTCCTGTTTAAAATTAGACATACAGGCCTATATATTTCTCAGGTCTGGGAGTTAATAGGCTACCTTATAAGCTGAGTTTCGATTTATTTTATACGAGACGAGCTCCAGTTCAGGGCGGCGGCGCTTCCATGTCGTTTTTATCTATTGTCTGCTATATTTAACTTACTTCTTATTTGTTATATCCAGGTAATTGTCTATGAAATATTGATTAAAATTAAGATACAATTCATACAAAACGAAATTCACCTTAATAGGGTTGTAACGATACGCAATCGCAATATTTAATCAACATTGTATTTTTTTTTCATCAATACTTTTAGCATTATTTATTGCAGTTGTGCATCTATGTTTTTTGCATAGTTGGTTTTGTCAACATGATTGGGAATTAACTTTTGTTATACAATGTATTTTCTTTGTTGATTACATTTATTTGGCTAAATTGGTTATAATATTGGCATATAATATATCAAATTCGAATATATTTTATATATATATTAATTATTATATGAATATATTAATAATTAAACATTAAATGTATTTTTTGTGAGGTGCAAGTCCTTTTCTTTTTTGAGTATACTTTTGTTTTTTTGGACACATTTGCTTTAATGAAAAGTTGGGTAGTTACATGATGGTGAATTAATGAATCAATCCATAACTTTTAATGTAATAAGTTAAGTTTTTGCATAGTTGGTTTTGTCAACATGATTGGGAATTAACTTTTGTTACAATGTATTTTCTTGGTTGATTACATTTAGGCTAGTTGGCTAAATTGGTTATAATATAGGCCTATAATACAATACAAATTCTAATATATTATATATATATATATATATATATATATATATATATATATATTTTTATTTTTTTATTTTTTTTTATTATTATTAATAAATGTATTTTTTGTGAGATACGAGTTCTTTTCTTTTTTGAGTATACTTTTGTTTTTTTGGACACATTTGCTTGAATGAAAAGTTGGGTATAGTTACATGATGGTGAATTAATAAATCAATCCATAACTATTAATGTAATAAGTTAAGTAAAATGTATGTCCTAACCAAATGTCCAGTGACGCTTCAATGTTTTTAACGGGTCGACTACGTTTCACAATGGAATCACAAAAGACCGATGTAGGACACATGCATTTTGTGAGGAACACTTCAAGGTAATTTACATCCAAAGCACCTGGAAACCTCATTTTGGTGATTTTGGGTGAATGTGTTATAACCAAGACGACATCCAGAAAGTAAGACGTGATATTTACGTTTTAAGAACGTCGCATTAACAACGTTAAACAACGTTTATGCAACGTTTTTACGACTTTATGCAACGTTGTAAAAAAACGTATTTATAACGTAAAAAAAACCCGACATCTGTCGTATTAAATACGTCGGATAAAAACGTTATCACAACCTTTTCACAACGCGAAAAAAACGTTTTTAAAACGTTTTTGTGTTTGCTGGGATGTTCGCTATGGAGTCATTCACCCGGCGAAGTTTCGTATCACTTACAACGGGATTAGGAAGGACTTTCTTGATCCGAAACAAGCACTGTTATACGTCCAGTCGAACATCGTCGATGGAGGGAGACCCTCCTCTAATGAGGACTGAGAATTTGCAGAATAAAGGCCTAGCGTGGTACACGTCATTGTATATCTGTATATTGATGTTCTGGTGAGTGAAAGTAGCCATTGAATAACAATTACAAGCAGCTTTTAACTTTTATTTCTATTTGATTTTGATACAAAAAAATTTTTTCTTGTTATTTATTTTATTTTATTTTTTTCAAGAATGCAGGCTATCAGCTTCTGAATGGACAATACTGTGTTACCTATAATGTTATAAGGAAGCGCTATCTAATTTTGTTTAAACTGTTAGCAGAGCAACCTGTTGGAACTGGAGTTCCCCAATACAAGCACTAATGTGCGGATACCACTGTAAGGGGTTTAGGGCTCACCTTGTTCTGATAATAGGTGATTTGGGGTGGGAGGTAATCGCACTAGGGTCCTCTTTAAGGGTTTTGTTTTGTTTTTGGGAGGATATATCTTTGCTATGTTTATTAAAGCTAGAGTCCATTAATAATCTTGCACAAAATAGAAAATGGTTAATGCACAGATGTTGACAGGAGATATAGGATGCCCTGTAAATTTTGTGAGCTGGAATGTTAAATCTTTAAATCATCCGGTGAAACGTAAAAAGGTATTATCACATCTTAACCAATTTAATGTGGGAATAGCATTTCTCCAGGAAACGCATTTGCGAACATCTGATCATTCTAGACTAAGGGGAGGGTGGATAGGCCAACTATATCACTCTGATTTTCATAGTAAATCTAGGGGTGCAGCCAACTTAATCCATAAGAACATTCCATTTACAATGTCGAAAGTAGAGGCAGATAGATCTGGCAGATATGTTATAGTCACAGGTAGATTATATGAAACTCCAGTTATTCTAGCTAATGTATATGCACCCACTTGGGATGACCATGCTTTTTTCTCCAATTTTTTTTCCTGTCTACCAGATATGGACACACATTACCTTATTTTGGCAGGAGATATGAATTGTGCTCTTTCCAGTTTGGATCGTAGCTCTCTTAGAGTCATATCTCCAACCAAGTCTGCCCAGACTATTGAACTATTTCTCCGCTCGTACGGAGTTACAGATGTTTGGCGTTTCAACAATCCCACCTCCAGGTGCTATTCTTTCTTTTCACACGTTCATAAGACATATTCACGAATAGACTATTTTTTCATCGACAATCGTTTCCTTCCTATTGTCAGTAAATGTGAATATAATGCTATAGTTATCTCGGACCACGCTCCAATGTTGATGACACTACAGATACCTGTTTCACAAGTCACATACCGCCCATGGCGCCTAAATAGTTTATGGCTTGCTGATGAATGTTTTGTTCAATTTATCTCATCTGAAATAGTCACATTTTTGGAACACAATCAAACACCAGGCATGTCGTTCTCAACAATATGGGAATCCATGAAAGCGTTTTTAAGGGGACAAATGATCTCATATTGTGCCCAAAAGAAAAAGAGTGAAATGGCACGGCTCAAGACACTAACTGATGATATATTACATATAGACACAACACTTGCGCAAGCCCCATCATCAGATTTATATAAGCAAAGATTGATACTACAGACAGAATTCAATCTCCTTTCAACCAAACATATATCAAATCTCCTCAATAGGACACAGCACAGAACTCATGAACATGGAGAGAAGATAGGCAGAATCCTTGCACACCAACTGCGCCGGAAAGCTGCAGCTCAGTCTATATCTGAAATAACAGATGAATTCGGCACCAAACATATAAATCACTCTAAAATTAACCAGATATTTCATCAGTTTTATTCAAAACTATACACTTCAGAGTCACAGAAAGATGAACGCCTGTTCAAGTCTTTTTTTGATAATTTAGAAATCCCCTTAGTGGGTGACCGAATGGCTTCTGAACTGGAAAAAGTATTCACAGAGGAAGAATTTCATTCTGCTGTTAAATCTATGCAAAATGGTAAATGTCCAGGACCAGATGGATTTCCTAGTGAATTCTTTAAAAAATTTGCTAGAGAATTAGCCCCTCTGTTGCTCTCTACATATAAAGAATCATCTACATATGGCTCACTCCCTCCTACTATGCGTCAGGCTGTTATATCCCTTATTCTTAAAAAAGAGAAAAACCCAGTAGAATGCGGCTCATATCGTCCCATTTCTCTGTTAAATGTTGACAGTAAAATACTTGCTAAAATGCTAGCCCTACGACTGGAAAAAGTACTTCCTTCATTGATCTCAGATGACCAGACAGGATTTATTAAACATAGACAAATATCTTCTAATATACGTAGATTACTTAATGTTCTTTATGATCCCACTCCACCCAAGGGCAAAGAGGTATTAATATCCCTAGATGCAGAAAAAGCCTTTGATAGGGTGGAGTGGGATTACCTATTTTATACATTGAAATGCTTTGGTTTTGGACAAAAATTTATACATTGGATTGAGACACTTTATTCTCTACCTATGGCAGCTGTTCGGACTAATAACAACTTGTCTGTTTTTTTTATCTACAGCGTGGAACTAGACAGGGCTGTCCCTTGTCACCCCTTCTATTCGCCCTAACAATAGAACCACTAGCTATAGCACTGCGTAACAGCGCTGATATTAAGGGCATAATGAGAGGAGGGGCTGAGCATAAAGTGTCGTTATATGCTGATGACATGTTAGTATATATGACTGATCCTGTGACCTGTTTGCCAAAGATGTTTGATTTGTTAAATTCCTTTGGCAAGATATCAGGATATAAAATCAATGTGCAGAAAAGTGAGCTTATGTGTATTGACCCTAATTATCAGCTCACTACAATTCAGTCCCTCCAAGTTAAATTATGCACTAACAAATTTAAATATTTAGGTATTTGGATAACCCGTAAGTTTAAAGATCTTTATGAAGCCAATTTCCCTCCACTTTTAAATTGTTTAAAAAAAGACTTAGATCACTGGAATCTTCTTCCCTTGTCGTTAGGGGGGAGAATAAATGTTATCAAAATGAATATTATGCCCCGATTTTTGTTTCTTTTCCAGTGTATCCCCATCTTCTTAACAAAATCTTTTTTCATAAATATAGATAAACTTTTGTCCGGTTTTATTTGGAATGGTAAAAACCCGCGTATACGTAGGGAAATTCTGCAACGTCACCGATTACATGGTGGGCTTTCCCTACCCAATTTTCAGTACTACTATTGGTCTGCCAACATTAAAAACATAATGCACTGGATTCACTTTTCTAGAGTTGAAGACCCAGGTCCCAAGTGGCTAGAGCTTGAGCGTGCATCCTGCACACAAACATCTTTACATGCATTAGCCTTCTCTAAAATACCCTTTCCAGAATCCGTATCAACATACTGCATAAATCCAGTGGTGAGGCACTCCCTCAAGATATGGATGCAGTTCAGACGGGCTTTTTCTTTAACTGAGATGTCCATGGATGCCCCTTTGGTGGGAAATAACATGTTTGCTCCCTCCATAACTGATGATGCTTTTAAAACATGGACTGAAAAGGGATTGAAAACAGTCAAAGACGTATATATAGGTGGCACCTTTGCAAGTTTTGAATATTTGAGAACACATTTTGATATTCCTAATTCACATTTTTTTTTAGATATTTACAACTTCGTAGTTTTGTATCTGCAAATGTTCCATCTTTCCCTTTGATAGCACTAGATTCCCTGTTAGACAAAATACTTGAGATGCCCCTTTGGCCTGGGGAGGTTCTTGGTAGGTTATACTCTATACTCAGCATGGACAATTTGAAACCATTAACAACATTAAAACATCAGTGGGAGGAAGAACTGGATGCAGAGATATCAGATGAGCTATGGCAGGTCGCTCTAAATAACATACACTCATCTTCTATTTGCCTACGACACACCATTATCCAGTTTAAAGTTACTCATCGTTTACATTGGTCAAAAGCAAAGTTGGCTAGAATTGCACCAGATATTGACCCAGAGTGTGATCGGTGTAATATAGAGCCAGGTACGTTGTCACATATGTTCTGGAGCTGTCCCAAACTGTTTGAGTTTTGGGAGTTGATTTTTGCTTTTCTTTCTAGAGTATTGCACATTCATATTGACCCGTCACCGATCATTGCCATCTTTGGAGTAGTACCACAAGAACTTGGTATAGGCAAATGGGATAAAACAGTGATAGCATTTGTAACTCTCTTGGCCAGACGCATTATTTTACTGAAATGGAAGGATAAGTCTCCACCTGTATTTAAACATTGGATTAACGATGTTATGCACTATTTAATACTTGAGCAAATTCGTTATAATTTGCAGGGTAATAACATTAAATTCAGTAATATCTGGCAACCTGTTCTTACATTAATTGAACAAATGGACTCTAACGACATTGTATGATGTTTTTTTTTTTTTTCTTCTTGCCTTTACACCAGTGGTGCGATGTGGTTCTGGGTTGCTAAGTGTATGTTGTTTGTTGCATGTTAAAATACAATAAAAAGACTTTGATCAAAAAAAAAAAAAAAAGAAAGCACTAGCATTCAATATTGTTCACTCAAGTCAGCATAGTTTTAGCTCAAATAGCACACAATTACCCAGGTGAAAACACTAAGAGTCACAATTTAACACACATCAATCGAACTTTCAAGATACATAAAAGTGCCAGAGTCAGTTCATTTGAGTTTTGGAACAATGGATCCACAAAGAAATGAAGGAAGAGGTCGAGGAGGGAGCGGAAGAGGATGTGGTGAAGGAGGAGGAGAGGAGGAGGAAAAGAGGAAGAGGAGGACGTGGTGAAGGACGAGGTAGACGAGGAGGTGGTGGAGGTGGAGAGAGGAGGAGGAGGAAGGAAGAGGATGTGGTGAAGGAGGAGGGAGAGGAGGAGGAAAAGAGGAAGAGGAGGACGTGGTGAAGGACGAGGTAGACGAGGTGGAGGTGGTGGAGGTGAAGGAGGAGGAGGAGGAAGGGCAAGGAGACAAGCACTCAGACGAGGTGGAGGTGGAGGTGGTGGTGGAGGTGGAGAGGAGGAGGAGGAGGAGGAAGAGGAGGAGGAGGAGGAGGAGGGAGAGGATGTGGTGAAGGAGGAGGGAGAGGAGGAGGAAAAGAGGAAGAGGAGGACGTGGTGAAGGACGAGGTAGACGAGGAGGTGGTGGTGGAGGTGGTGGTGGTGGAGGTGGAGAGGAGGAGGAGGAGGAGGAAGGGCAAGGAGACAAGCAGTCTCGGATGAAATTAGAGCCACTTTAGTTGATCATGTCCTTGTCCATGGCATGACTATGAGGGAGGCTGGGCAACGAGTACAGCCTAATTTGAGTCGTTTCACCGTCGCCTCCATCATCAGAACTTTCAGGGAGGAAAACAGGTAGGTGTACTTACAGTAAGACTGCTCTGTACAGTAACTTGTGCTGTACTCTGTGCTTTGACATCACATCTACTGTTGCACTATGTAATATGTACTACTGTAATAAAGAAATGCATCAAATTGCCTCGCATACAGATATTTTCAGTATGTTTCCATTTTTTCCTGTAAAAAGGATGTGTGAGAGTTACAGTAAAAAGTATCTTTTTTATAATCTTCTTTTTTTTTTGTGTTGTACTGTGTAGTACATGAATGAATAAAAATGTGCCAATGTATCCATTGGTTGTACCTTTTGTTCATCATGTGAAAAGGTTTGTGAGAAGGGGAAGTAAAATAACTTACCAGTTTTGGAAATGTTGTTTTGAATTTATTGCACCAGTGTGTAAGACTATGTTGTAGTGTGTGTTATTTTGAGGGCTTGTGTGTCCTGTCTGAGGGCAAAGTTTGGTTTTTCAGCAAGAGTGAATGGTTTTGAGTGTAGAGCTTCATTTTGACCTGAAAATAGGTTGTTTGGGAAACTGGGTGAGACGTTATGGATTTGTGTTTACTGTTTTGAGAATACGAGGCATAGTTTCAAGAAACGTGTTTAAGCAATCGAGAAAAACTGTAATAAGACTGAATCAGACTGACAGTTCTATTAATATTCAGAGTATATTGTATTATAGTCAGCAGTAATAAAGCACATATTTGTTTCTTATTGTGTTTAAAGCAAGCAGAACTGTAGTATATTTAACAGTAGCATGTCAGGATACTGTACTGGGTGAAAAACCTCCCATTCACAGACTGTAGTCATGGCAACGCGTTATTATGATGGCTAGACTATTTCATGTTATCAGAAAAGGTAGCAGGTACAATTAAAGTGCAATCGAAAACGAGTTTAAAATGAAAAGCATCGCTGATTCCCTAATGTCAGTCTGTAAACAGAATCCCTTTCAGTCCGCTAGCTCCGTATGGTAAAATTTCAGGGTTTTGTGGTATATAAAGACATGGCGCCAAACTTTGAGAGGGAGCATCTGGGACATAGTAGATGACGGTTACACTGTGGGAATTATGAGGACATGGCCTCTGTCCTCATAAACCCAAATGTCCTCATAGTGCTGGTGCGTATTTGTTACCGGCCTCAGACCTAGGGGAATCTGGGCAGGTACAAAGCCACAGGCTGGATAGCACTGTGGGTTGGAAAGAAGTGGAGATACAGATGTTATGTCTTTCTCAAGCGCTGTATGTTTATTTCTGAGCGCTCCAATATCTCAATAATACTATGAGATCATAAACCATAACTTTAGCCATTACATGGACTATATAATATAAAAATGGCCTATAACTATACTGAATACAATAAACAAACCAATATGTAAAGCATTGGAATATATAAAACAAAATACAAAAACCCATTAATAACATATTGTAAAATAGTCTTACTGTATACTATATCAAATATACATTGCAATACAAACAACATTTTCATTGATAAAATATCAAAAATACTATATTAAGATTTAAACTGTTCATGTGGCTGTGTGATCATAAATCACCAACACAACACATCGGTCTGCCGTTAGCATGTGCGTCTACAGGCACGCGCATATTAACTGTCGGCAGCATAGCCTCCATAGAACATTGACCGGCTCTGGTAAACAAAAGTTATACTGACCAGAGCACCGGTAATACAAACAAAATGATACAACGTACAGAGAGATTTAATAGACATTACATATTTCACTTTAAACATACAGAGGTTCACTCGACACAACTGTTTACAGTCCGTCCAAAAAGACGAGAGAACGGAGACTTCACTCGCTAGCTAAATCTGCTAGTAAATACATACCGTATAAACACTGCATAATAACCTTTCTACACGGAACATAACAACCTACATCACCTAGACAAATGTACTGGTGATCTACTCTTGCGATACTTTTTAACAGAGATCGGAAAGGTTTAAAAATATACCTGTGGGTTGGAAAGAAGTGGAGATACAGATGTTATGTCTTTCTCAAGCGCTGTATGTTTATTTCTGAGCGCTCGAGCTACCGTCTCCACGGCAACCAACTACGTTACGGTGAAGCAGTGCAACCGCGCCATTTAACGGCATGAAGCGAAATACATGAGAATGTTATAAAAGTAAAAGAATAGGAGGTAACTGTTTTCTTCAATTAAACTCATATGTGATGCCATTTTCATATTCAGGTCAAAAGTCCTCGTAAACCACAAAAACACACACACACACACACACACACACACACACACACACACACACACACACACACACACACACACACACACACACACACACACACACACACACACACACACACACACACACACACACACACACACACACACACACACACACACACACACACACACACACCACACATTGGTGCAACAGCATTATGAGGACTCTCCATGGGCGTAAGGGTTTTTATACTGGACAAACTGTATATTCTGTCCCCCTACACTGCCCCTATCCCTAAACCTACCCATCACAGGAGACATGCTGCATTTTAAATTTTTTAATAAAACATTGTTTTTTATGTTTTTTAAAGCCACCTAACTGCCTATTCCTCATTACTATGTCCACGAAGTGCCTAGAGTGCCACCTAACTGCCTAAACCTATGTCCACGAATTGCCTAAAGGCGGGCGTACACGGTGCGATTTTTTGCTGTTTTACGAGCTCGCAGATGATTTTTTTCAATCGGGAGTAATCGCGTGGAAATCGGTTCTGCTCGCATGTCGCGGCTCGTATAGTGTGCGAGGAAGATACGAGCAGAGCCGAGCACCTCTCGACCTCCCGATCATTTTTAAGCATGTCAAAAAAGTTCGGGAGTTGTCGGCTTGAATTCGTGAGGTGTGTGCGGTTGAATGAGCCGATTTGTCAATCTATCTGAATTTGACCAATCAGGAGCTGAGGAAATCCACAGAAGAAGAAAGACGAAAATGGTGTGGACTACTAGAAACACTGCTTCAATTAATGTTTTTTATGATGACTTTGTGAAAGGTTAACTAAACAGCATGAGCCGTCTTCCTGCCGTGTTCCTGCTGGCCAGTATGCCTATTTGACATATTTAATTCTCTAACATATCTGTATGCTATTGTTTTTGGCATTTCTTACAGATAATCATGATGATCATTGCGTTTGTCTTACCGAATGTGGTATCTTCCTGTCAGCAATTACAGTTTGTCTACAGCCTAAGCTTTTTTTTAATTGTTATTATTAATGCAAACAGTAAAATGTTGCCAGATATTGCTACGAAAAACAAACAAAAACAAACAAAAAAATAAAACTCCGAAATAAGTTCAAAGCTTGTGTTTTGGAAATAAGATTAATATATCACGAACCTTAACATGCAACTTTCCACTTTAATAACTTCCTATAGTGTGACATTAATCAGAGAAACAAGTCCAGAAGACTACTGTCACCTTTCCATTATGTGGATCTGGCGACACAGGACGAGAATACTTTCTGTGCGCAAAAAAACAACATGTGAACGTAGGCTCACTATTGGCCAGCATCACACACACATGACCATCATCGGCCAATAGTGAGCCTATGTTCACATGTAAAACCCGGAAGCGCTGCGCTGTTACACTAAGTGAACTCACTCAGAGAAACACAGAAGAAAATGAAGAGTTGAATAAAGTCGTTCTGTGTGTTTGTTTTTTTTGCGCACAGAAAGTATTCTCGTCGCTTGATAAACTTATGGTTGAGCCACTGTAGTGACTTGGACTATTTTAACAATGTCTTCTATTTTAACAAACGTTTCTGGGATGGCAGATAGTGATTACAGAGAAGCCTATGAAGGAGTGATCCAGCACTTAGATTTAATCAGAAATATCTTAATTTGTGTTCTGAAGATAAACGAAAGTCTTACGGGGTTAAAACAACATGAAGGCGAGTAATTACTGACAGTTTTCATTTTTGGGTGAACTAACCCATTAAGAAAAATAATGTAGAAAAATCTGTCCTACCGACTCTGTTGTCTTTTCAAAGCAGTAATTCTGTTATTAACATAGAATTTAACAGCAGACCAGTCTCTGTTTTTCAGTGCCTGAGGTTCGGCCAACAGGCATGAGACACAGTCCGTCTTCCCAGGCACTCGACAGCTGTGTATGAAATCCATCATGTGCTTTTCAACCGCTCTAACCTCTTCTTCTGACCACTTCCTTTTGACTTTTGTGCCTAATAATAAATAAATAAAAACATTAAGTTAAATGTAATTCCTAAAATACAAAGCAATTCAGTCCAGAGAGAACATTAACATTAAGACTCATAAAATATTGTTACATACCAATGCTATATAGTAATTCTCTGTTTTTGAAAGTGCCATGGCTCAAAAGGGATCAAGATAAATGCGTATCCATAAATGTAATGCATCTACAGCAAACAAGTTGAGCAACATCTCCATTTCCACCGTATGACTGATGTCTAAATCATGCATATTGGGACCATGGTGAACACTAAGCCCTGAGCTACACACACACACACTGATGTCTGAATCACACCTATATATGGAGACCATGGTGAACACTAAGCCCTGAGCTACACACACACACACTGATGTCTAAATCACACCTATATATGGAGACCATGGTGAACACTAAGCCCTGAGCTACACACACACACACACACACACACTGATGTCTGAATCACACCTATATATGGAGACCATGGTGAACACTAAGCCCTGAGCTACACACACACACACACACTGATGTCTGAATCACACCTACATATGGAGACCATGGTGAACACTAAGCCCTGAGCTACACAACACAACACACACACTGATGTCTGAATCACACCTATATATGGAGACCATGGTGAACACTAAGCCCTGAGCTACACACACACACACACACTGATGTCTAATCACACCTACATATGGAGACCATGGTGAACACTAAGCCCTGAGCTACACACACACACACACACTGATGTCTAATCACACCTATATATGGAGACCATGGTGAACACTAAGCCCTGAGCTACACACACACACACACACTGATGTCTGAATCACACCTAATATGGAGACCATGGTGAACACTAAGCCCTGAGCTACACACACACACACACTGATGTCTGAATCACACCTAATATGGAGACCATGGTGAACACTAAGCCCTGAGCTACACACACACACACACTGATGTCTAAATCACACCTATATATGGAGACCATGGTGAACACTAAGCCCTGAGCTACACACACACACACACACTGATGTCTAAATCACACCTATATATGGAGACCATGGTGAACACTAAGCCCTGAGCTACACACACACACACACACTGATGTCTGAATCACACCTACATATGGAGACCATGGTGAACACTAAGCCCTGACTACACACACACACACACTGATGTCTAAATCACACCTACATATGGAGACCATGGTGAACACTAAGCCCTGAACTACACACACACACACTGATGTCTAAATCACACCTATATATGGAGACCATGGTGAACACTAAGCCCTGAACTACACACACACACACTGATGTCTAAATCACACCTACATATGGAGACCATGGTGAACACTAAGCCCTGACTACACACACACACACAACTGATGTCTAAATCACACCTACATATGGAGACCATGGTGAACACTAAGCCCTGAACTACACACACACACACACACTGATGTCTAAATCACACCTAATATGGAGACCATGGTGAACACTAAGCCCTGACTACACACACACACACACACACACTGATGTCTAAATCACACCTATATATGGAGACCATGGTGAACACTAAGCCCTGACTACACACACACACACACACTGATGTCTAAATCACACCTAATATGGAGACCATGGTGAACACTAAGCCCTGACTACACACACACACACACACACTGATGTCTAAATCACACCTATATATGGAGACCATGGTGAACACTAAGCCCTGACTACACACACACACACACACTGATGTCTAAATCACACCTATATATGGAGACCATGGTGAACACTAAGCCCTGAGCTACACACACACACACACACACTGATGTCTAAATCACACCTATATATGGAGACCATGGTGAACACTAAGCCCTGAGCTACACACACACACACACACTGATGTCTAAATCACACCTAATATGGAGACCATGGTGAACACTAAGCCCTGACTACACACACACACACACTGATGTCTAAATCACACCTATATATGGAGACCATGGTGAACACTAAGCCCTGAGCTACACACACACACACACTGATGTCTAAATCACACCTATATATGGAGACCATGGTGAACACTAAGCCCTGACCTACACACACACACACACTGATGTCTAAATCACACCTACATATGGAGACCATGGTGAACACTAAGCCCTGACTACACACACACAACACACTGATGTCTAAATCACACCTACATATGGAGACCATGGTGAACACTAAGCCCTGGCAACCACAAAAAAAAAAAAAAAAAAAAAAAAAAAAAAAAAAAAAAAAAAAAAAAAAAAAAAAAAAAAAAAAAAAAAAAAAAAAAAAAAAAAAAAAAAAAAAAAAAAAAAAAAAAAAAAAAAAAAAAAAAAAAAAAAAAAAAAAAAAAAAAAAAAAAAAAAAAAAAAAAAAAAAAAAAAAAAAAAAAAAAAAAAAAAAAAAAAAAAAAAAAAAAAAAAAAAAAAAAAAAAAAAAAAAAAAAAAAAAAAAAAAAAAAAAAAAAAAAAAAAAAAAAAAAAAAAAAAAAAAAAAAAAAAAAAAAAAAAAAAAAAAAAAAAAAAAAAAAAAAAAAAAAAAAAAAAAAAAAAAAAAAAAAAAAAAAAAAAAAAAAAAAAAAAAAAAAAAAAAAAAAAAAAAAAAAAAAAAAAAAAAAAAAAAAAAAAAAAAAAAAAAAAAAAAAAAAAAAAAAAAAAAAAAAAAAAAAAAAAAAAAAAAAAAAAAAAAAAAAAAAAAAAAAAAAAAAAAAAAAAAAAAAAAAAAAAAAAAAAAAAAAAAAAAAAAAAAAAAAAAAAAAAAAAAAAAAAAAAAAAAAAAAAAAAAAAAAAAAAAAAAGGGGGGGGGGGGGGGGGGGGGGGGGGGGGGGGGGGGGGGGGGGGGGGGGGGGGGGGGGGGGGGGGGGGGGGGGGGGGGGGGGGGGGGGGGGGGGGGGGGGGGGGGGGGGGGGGGGGGGGGGGGGGGGGGGGGGGGGGGGGGGGGGGGGGGGGGGGGGGGGGGGGGGGGGGGGGGGGGGGGGGGGGGGGGGGGGGGGGGGGGGGGGGGGGGGGGGGGGGGGGGGGACCATGGTGAACACTAAGCCCTGAGCTACACACACACACAACACTGATGTCTAAATCACACCTACATATGGAGACCATGGTGAACACTAAGCCCTGACTACACACACACACACACTGATGTCAAATCACACTAATATGGAGACCATGGTGAACACTAAGCCCTGACTACACACACACAACACTGATGTCTAAATCACACCTACATATGGAGACCATGGTGAACACTAAGCCCTGACTACACACACACATACACTGATGTCTAAATCACACCTACATATGGAGACCATGGTGAACACTAAGCCTGACCTACACACCCCCCCCCCCCCCCCCCCCCCCCCCCCCCCCCCCCCCCCCCCCCCCCCCCCCCCCCCCCCCCTTTTTTTTTTTTTTTTTTTTTTTTTTTTTTTTTTTTTTGGTGAACATAAGCCTGAGCTACACACACAACACACTGATGTCTAAATCACACCTAATATGGAGCCATGGTGACACTAAGCCCTGACTACACACACACACACACTGATGTCTAATCACACCTACATATGGAGACCATGGTGAACACTAAGCCCTGACACACACACCACACACACTGATGTCTAAATCACACCTATATATGGAGACCATGGTGAACACTAAGCCCTGACCTACACACACACACACACTGATGTCTAAATCACACCTACATATGGAGACCATGGTGAACACTAAGCCTGACTACACACACACACACACACTGATGTCTAAATCACACCTACATATGGAGACCATGGTGAACACTAAGCCTGAGCTACACACACACACACACACTGATGTCTAAATCACACCTATATATGGAGACCATGGTGAACACTAAGCCCTGAGCTACACACACACACACACTGATGTCTAAATCACACCTAATATGGAGACCATGGTGAACACTAAGCCCTGAGCTACACACACACACACTGATGTCTAAATCACACCTATATATGGAGACCATGGTGAACACTAAGCCCTGAGCTACACACACACACACTGATGTCTGAATCACACCTACATATGGAGACCATGGTGAACACTAAGCCCTGACCTACACACACACACACACACACTGATGTCTAAATCACACCTACATATGGAGACCATGGTGAACACTAAGCCCTGAGCTACACACACAAACATACACTGATGTCTAAATCACACCTATATATGGAGACCATGGTGAACACTAAGCCCTGAGCTACACACACACACACACTGATGTCTGAATCACACCTACATATGGAGACCATGGTGAACACTAAGCCCTGAGCTACACACACACACACTGATGTCTAAATCACACCTACATATGGAGACCATGGTGAACACTAAGCCCTGACCTACACACACAACACTGATGTCTAAAGCCCTATTCGCACTGGATTAGTATATCTGGGGACCTCGTGTGTTTTAGAAATTACCCCCCGCCACATCTGAATTTCGTGTGGCGCATTCGCACGGGATACACCGAAGCCTGTGATTTTACTCAAATTTACTGACTTATCTCCCAGATATGACTCAGGCTATTGCTTGGAAATTTCTTTTCGTTAGAAGGTCTAGCTGTATGATATATTATGACATAAACAGAATAAAGTCCTTACCGCCATGCTGCTATAAATCTACCATTTAAATCGTTCTTTTTGTTTTTGCTCTCTGATGATCTTCAGCTTTCACTTTCTGCAAATTGTGTAGTTGTGTAAAGCGATATATGACTCAGCAACCCAAAATACTATCAAAAACACTGCAAACCACCTCCATTATTCGCGAAATAGTGATTAAAAGGCGCACATGAAACAAAAACCTTAAAAAATGAAATAAGCGATCCGCCAAATCACAGAGATGGTCTATTCGCACGGATATAGACTATTGACACTAGGACCCTCGATGTTCGCGAAAATATATGTAATAATTTCGGGGAATTGTACTACCCTGATACAACACACCAATGTGCTACACCAATGGAACTGGGAAACTAAGCCTGACAACAAAACACCTGTGTCTATCACACACCACAACCAGTACACTACCGACAACACAACACATGATATCACACTAAATGGACGTGAATACACACACAACACATGTGAATAACTAATAGAACATGTGATAACTACACCACCACATGTTATCAACTACTTGGAGACATGGTGACACTAAGCCTGACACACACCACTATTATCATAATGACATGTACACACCTGACTACACAAACATGATCAACACATTGAAGTAACCCTAACCATCTAACAACACACACTAAAAATGGCAGGTAACACACCGTAAACAAATGTAACACTAACCTAAACACTACAACAAACATGACAACACACCAAAACCATAATAGCGACACACACTACACACACACACACTGTTACCACTAAAGAGTGAACCACTGACACACACACACACTATGTTACACATATGAACATGGTAATAACTGTAACACACCACACACAATGGCTGTAACCTAAGCCCTGACACACCTGACTACACACCACTAGAACATGAACATACAGCAACACACACACAACCAATTACCACCTTAACAACACACTGGCTACACACACAAGATCTACAACAATACTACTACCTACTACAACAACACACACCTATACAGTAACCGACACACAACACACTGTGTTAAAATAAGCTAACTAGCTAACACATGTCTAACAATATGCCGACACACCAGCACACACAAACATGAATACACATAACCATGAATATAGAACCCAACCTCAACACTAATACTGGAACCATCTCACAAACATTAAACCAAATGACACAACTATCAACAACAGTGACTACACAAAACATGTACACACGACAAACCACTACAACATTAACATAAACGTACACAAAATTATCCTAGAATGTACACAAAAAAAAACACTGATCACATGACCGGAAGTGAACACACACATGAGTATACATATGGCATGAACAAACGTAACAAACTAAGCATCAAATTACAAA